>DWIJ01000113.1:0-14171 GCA_018248315.1 Chioides albofasciatus
TGATTGCGTTGGCTTAGGAGTTTGATTTTTTCACAGCACCAAGGGACCGCAGACCTGAGTATTTGATATAAGTTTCAACTTAATACCTCCACGCGAATACTAAATGTTTTTGATAACGCATTTAAATACACACAAAAGCTTGAAAACTCCAATAGAGTAAGTAAATTTTTAATTTCCGTATTATTAAAACTTAAAAATATTCATCGTTCCTCGCTTATCCAGTTCCAATGCAACGCGTTAGTGAAGTACGCAATGCGCAAGTCACTAAAAAGTTTGAATACCGAAAAAGCTAAACACCGGTTTTTTGGAAAACCGACCGTTCCAAAAACATTCACCTGTACCCCTTTGTCGTACATGAACGTACGTTTCAAGCTCCCTACATTTTACTTTACATGAAAAGTTCCTCTCAACCTTTTCATGGTTTTTCAAATTTACTTAATTTTAGTTGGAGAATATATGAATTAGTATGAGAAATTGAGAATGAAGATACCTAATTAGGTATATGAAACTACTGATTTTGCAAATTATGCAGTGATAGCCTAGTAGTTGGCGTCTCTTTCGGGGGGTTCGAGTTTGTTCGAAGTTATGTGCGTATTAGAAATTAATTATCACTTGCTTTAACGGCAAAAGAAAATATCGTAAGAAAAACCTGCATACCTGAGAGACATATATAAAAAAAAATCAAAGGTATGTCAAATCCACCAAAACGCACTTGGCCAGCGCGTTGGACTATCGCCTAATACTTCTTATTCTGAGAGGATACTCGTGCCCAGCAATGGGACAGTAATGGATTATTGACTGATTATTTGGCCTTTGATTAAAAGGTGGTAGAACCCTTTGTGATACGACTACGTAGGCACCACCGCTCTATTTCTGCCTAATAACAGCAGTGTTAAGCGCTTTGTTCAGCTTTGAAGGGCGTGTAAGGGAGTCATTCTTATCTTAGGTATTTCAAGTAAGTCTTCAGAGGTCGCAACATAAATATGGCCGACCTCAGGTTGGACTGTTATCTAATCTGGGATTGATTACTGATGACCATGGGCGGCAGTTGCCACTTACCTTCAGATGGGGTGCAGCCTTGGTTAAAAATAACCTTTTATATAACAAAAAAAATCCAGCTTATTGCTCAAAAACAGTAACGTTTCTGCGTTCAACCTCAATTCTTTTCTCCGATGTAAAATTACTTGCAGATATCCATGTATACTTATACTCGATGTATGTGTTTTTTTAGTCAGTAAACTCCTATTTTACGATCTTCGTAGATATAAAAAGCAGTGACACGCACTACAATACTCTCATAAACATTTTAATGTTTTTATCGCACAGACTATTTCCGGTACAAAATGATAAAAAATATATGTATGCATTTAATAATATTACGAAATTCCACATTTCTAAATATGTTGTCTTCTGTCTAAGTTTTCTGTCAGTCGTACTCAAGAAACAAAGTAGTCACCAATCCTGTTAGAAACGCAGCTAGCATGTAAATGTTTACTTTGCCATAGGTCCTGTCCTATCACAGCTGTGTTCTGATTTGACAGAACAAGAAGACACACTTACGAGTATATTAGAAGGATACACTCGTTCACGGTGTTTCAAGTAGTCTGCAAAGGTAGCATTGCATCTGCGGCTTAGAATGGCTGCTTACTCCGGTGAATTAAATGTCCATTTACTACTCAATGCTTATAGGTTTCCATGTCGTCCACGACACGGAAAAAATATTCAAGTTTGAAAGCATACTTTTAAAGTGTCTTCGATTCCACGCGCTCTATTCCCTTTAATCTGCGACGCGTAAATTCTGCTTCGCTTTGACAAGGTGGCAACTTCTTAATAGAAAATTCGTTGGCTATTTTATTTACTTGGTGTTTACTGTTTCCCACGCCAAGGCAATGTTAGCATCACACAGTAAATATTAAAAGGGGAACATGGAAGCACAGGCTGTGCCAAGTGGGGCGCAGTGTCGGCCAAGTTTGGGGCAGATGATATTTGGGGCACATTTTTGCTAACCATAAAACAGTTGGGTAGGCGTTAAACAATGTTTGAACCTTGTTGGCTTGTTAAACAGTTTGGCGATGGTTATTACATGTTAATGAGTGTGTCAAATTTGAGTTAAGTATAGGAATAGCCCGAAACCCTTCTTAACTCTTATTTTAAGCATAGGTCTCTTTACATAGCTGGTAGAAGCTTGAAGCGTACTTAACTATGCTAACCCAATGCGAATTGACCTAAGCTTGGGCGGCAGTTAGATGGGTTACCGTCAGTGGTAAAAATATATGCGTGGTTTCGTATTTTGTCGAGCCTTTAGCCATCGATCACGATCGTTTGCCATTGAATAGTAGATTTTAAGATATTATCAGAAGATTAGCACTTATTAAAACATCCAACGCAATTAGCCTATATCAATCTACATCAATTTTCTTTCCTCCAAAAAAAATAAAATTTTACCCAATCGGAACTAAAGTAATGCTCTATCCCTCCCCATTTGTGACCAGAAACCACGCCCACTAAACACAAAAAGTTACCACCGTAAAAAAATCAGCAAGCCAGTCAATCAATTAAACTTTCCCAATCATTTCCATTACAAAGGTTAAATTACGCAAAGTGAACATTAACAATTTGACTAAAAAGCTCCATTCAAAACACCACACTTACAATGATTAGATTGTTACGAAAGACGACAACAGTGCGGTCGGGAGACCAAGAAAACGTAAAATTCTAGAATTTAACTTGAAAAATAAAATAAATCCTTGCAGTACTGACGAAGAAAAGCGAGTAGCTTACTAAATTAGAATAATGAAATAAAACTCGTGTGGTATTCTACTTAGACATTCGTACATTTATTTCTGGCTACAATTGTTTTATTTTTGACTAAAAATAATACGCTTCCTTTGATCTACGAATAAAAGAATTTTTAACCGTTTATATTGGCACAACTATGTACTCCTGTTTGATATGACTAATACGACTCGTATTGTTTTGCTAACCGACTAATTGTTGAATCATTCCAAGCGGTCATCACAAAGCCGTTGTGATTAACTTAAGGTTGTGTTGACAAATCGTTCAAACGTTTTACATAATCCCTGATTAGGATGCAAAGAATAGTAGTTGAAATTGAATTATTTGCTGTTACGTACAGTTCCACGTGTTTACTAACCATAATCGCATTTTGAACTCAGTTCTTTTGTTAGTATTTTCGTGGACTTTAAAAAAAGGTCCTCCGATATTATAAATGTTGCATATTTCTTATACTATAGATTTTTATGATTATTTTGAAAATCTCAATTTTGTTATGTTTCTATTGTAGTTTAAGCAGTCGTGAGCAGGCATGAACCCTAAATGTTCTTTTTAAAACGTCTCCGTTCCTGAAAAATGTCTCACATCCTGGAAAGTCCTTCTTATGAACCGGTCTTAATAACTTCCGCTCTTTCCAAGATTAGTTTGTAGGCAGAGACACGAACAGACATTTATCAATGTGTATTTATGTGATGTTTATAAAACTGCTCCTATTTTAAAATCACGTTTCAATTTTGTTTATTCCCATAGCTATCAAAAGACGGGGAATAAAATTTACATTTGGGTTCTGCCTTTATGCTAATATCGCAAATATAGTAGATTCTTGAGTGTACTCTACAGTGTAGATTTTCGTAAACAATTTTCTCGTAAGCTAAACATAGCTGAAATGCTCTCAAGTGCGAAATATGTACAGGTGGAGAGCAAAATAAACGCTTGGCTTCTACGTCTCACATGAGAATACACACATACAACTTTGCATATCGTGACGTAAAATTATATGTTGACTAGAAAGCGAATAGAGATTTCATTTCTAAGCAAATCCGCTTAATGACTGACCATAGGTTTGTGTGCAATAATTATTGTAGATCAATGATCTTAAATGAACACGCATAGTTATTGTATATCTCCTTTCCACATAAGAATACCTTTGTATGTTTGGAGAAAGTAAGATTAATGTAGGAAGTTCGTAATTTTACAATGCAATCCAATAGCATATCTACAATCATTCATATCTCATTTTACGTCAAATCTTATCGAATCATTGCGTAATTGGATAAATACGACGGTTACGAAATCTAACACACAATGAAAACTTTAAGGAATTATTTATGGTGAAACGTACCGAGATACCGTCTGTTTAAGATAGAAAATACCGTGTCACCCCCCATAAGCGACGTATAAAGAATGACTTGTTCGGAGTACTTCAGAGTAAGTGGTGACGCGTGAGAAATACGGGTATTATTTCACGCTACCGTTTTTGTTCCCCATAGCGATGCGAGAACGGAATACGGTATTCAGCGCAAACATCCCTTTGTTGTCTGTGCTTTTCAGGTTTTTGTACGTAATTCACGCTTACGATGGGAACCAAAGGCGACGTTCTGCTGCAAATCTGATTTTAAGACTACAAAGAGCCCGATTTTTTTTAAAAGGTTTACGTAGTCTTTTTAGGTTTTTATTGAGATAAAAGTTGGCTTTTGCTCATGAAAATTATTATTTTTTTGTTTACACGAAGAATCCTTTGTGTGGCGTACAAGTATGGTGTCTTTTGTACCACGAGAGTCATCTTCTACTTATACAAATGGGGCAAAATATGGTTTAGATCTGTGCGACGAAAAAATCTCCCATAATTATATTATGTGCCCTATTCTTATGTGTAGTAAACAACACTTGTATCCAAAAATAAAACAGAAATGGGGAAACTGTTTAAAATTTAAGGTGTGATGTTTAAACAGTCGAGCCTTATTTTTCGACTTGCAGTTTTATATACCTTCCATCAAATTAAGGGAATTATGGGGGACATCATTGATATTATAAATTATGTTCTTTCCTTGATGCTGCTGTGGTGTTAATAATGAAACGACAATATAAACACATTTCTTATGCTAAATACTACTCAGTCGGACAAATAATTGAAGGTTTACTCTAAAATTTGCATTGTTAAAAAGGTGTTGGACTATTGACCTGTTTTAGGCATGTGGCAATTTTGTTTACGAGAACCATGACCTACGTTTATTTGTTTATCGATTTAATTCAAAGCAGAATGGTTAAAATATTTAAGTTCCAGCTGCCTAAGCCTTAATGACGTAGACGTATATTTCTTGATGTTTTATTTTTACTGTTCAGTTATTTTTGTTATTAAAAACTATCCGGTATATACCTACAAAGGACGGTGTAATTTTATAAGATCATCTAAAACAAAATTTAATTAAACCTTTACTTTAATGTTACATCAACGATCTAGCATAAACAAGACAAAGTGAAATTAAATTTCATCCAGTGAAAGTTCGTCATGACGACTAGCCGAAACAGTGGCCAATTACCGCCGTTTTAGTACCAGATGCTGATATCAATTAGAGAAGTTTCGTAATAGCACGCTGGGCTTGTGCGATCGTGGCTGCTACTCACAGATTTTCTTTGAGAAATTAAAATCGACAGTTGGGTCTTTTCTACCTTGATTTAATTTGTCAAACGCACGTCATCAAAAATGAATCGCCTGAGTGCGTCGCCAAATATGCGTGAAAATACTTCACGCAAAATCTTCTAGATCTTGTTCTATACACTAGACAATGTGAT
Source organism: Chioides albofasciatus (assembly GCA_018248315.1). Lineage (NCBI taxonomy): Eukaryota > Metazoa > Arthropoda > Insecta > Lepidoptera > Hesperiidae > Chioides > Chioides albofasciatus. The sequence continues at coordinate 5,587 of DWIJ01000113.1, forward strand.
TACAAAACAAATCTCTCATTATAAAATAAGGTTTCTATCGCTTATGTAACCAATGAGCTTATAACGTTTCTTACGTGTTTTTTTTCTGATATAATATGTAAGCAGATGAAGCCCCAGCAAAGGTAGAAATCCGAAATAATCAATGCCATTGTGCTATGGTCTTGTATTTTATCTTCAAGTAGAAGACATTTCTGGATATTTCTACGACACAAGAAGACCATTCGAATCGTCGCAGCTTAGACCTGAAGGATACCAAAAGTTAGGAGGAAAACTGTAGCTTTAAATAATAAAACCATGAAGAAACTTATGAGTAGATGGCGTCAACTTCTGCTACATCATAACTCGGCTTGGCCTATTAAGACACTCACTTAAAGATTGATAAACTGCGACTAAAAGCAGCGGATATTACGTTTTATACGATTTCCTGCACTTACGTCTGGACCGAGCTGCTATTAATCTTTTGGAATCCAGAGTAGATTCGTGCTGCGGCATAAATAAAAATAAAGAACTGATTACTGAAAATATCAGACACCTCATAAAATCTATCAACAAAATAGTGTGCTCATTTTGTGGTAGATACTGTGAAGTAACTATGAAGTATAGATGTGAATTGATCGTAAAAAGGAAACAGGAGCACGCCTATATAGTTTAATTTTTAATGTATTTCTTACCAAACTTCTACAGTATATGCTTTCTAGTATGCTCATAAATATTTTATTACCCTGGAAATTATAGCCTCTGTCTCCCTGGTAAGTTTACGATCGGCATATCAATTTAACGGATAGCATGAAATGTGTAAACAAAATAAGTAGCAGTGGAAATTGTGTTCGACTTAACTTTTAATATGTTTGAAATAATTGAAACTCGAACAGCCTTCGCAATTTTCCATAAATAACAATATAAACTTCCTCTTTTTTCATATAAATATAGGCACGTTCTGGAAAATCCACATCCAATTATGTAATATGAGTATTAGCTTTTTGTTCCGAGATTTTCGTCGCATAAAATAATCTCCGAGTCACTGGTGCATGACCTGGAACTTCAGGGAACAGGTGACGAAGCGAAGGATGGCTGAGTATTGTTCATGTCCCTTCAACTGGAAAATGATCAGGATGTACAGGCCATTGACTACTGTAACTGTTGGTCGGCAACCCATTCAAGTAGAACTCTTCATATTAGATGGTAAACATACCATGTCTCAGTAAAGAATTTGGTATTTGTTTGAATAAATGATTCTAAATTACAGTCAGTAAAATACAGTAATCGCTTGATAAGGATATAAGTCTAAAAAACAATACTACTAGCGTGTTTTATTAAATTAATGGCGGTACCAAAGATTTTAGTTTAAGTACAAACCAAGGTAAGTCACGGACAGAAATAGTCTTATCGATTTATTATTTAACAATAAACCACAATGCCTGCGGTTTTCCTTTATGTGACCCAGCGAGCCTTTTGTGTTCATCCTGTTATGAATTTTGTAAGCAGACCTGGTATGTGCTAGGTAAAAAGGGTTTTTACGCTATAATATTTATATTACCAAATTTGTGTACAATTTTAAATGAGAATCGATATTTTTAAGTGATATCCATAATAGTTATGTTATCCGCGATATTGCCTATACGAAACTTTCCAAACATTATTTTGTCCTCATTAAGAATCCAAGATTTAATTTTAGTTGAAGTACCATCTCTATTTATATTTCTGATGAAATCAAGAAAACTGAAATGATATATCACTAGCAATATCATGCCAAGATCATCTCGAATTATTGAAACGAGGCTCGTTCGTGGCACTGAACAGTTGCCTCGTGTTTTATAAATAAATACAATTTCTGTCGACACCGTGCACGTGAACTCTAAATTGAGAGATGCTTCATACATTTATACGGTATCTGAAATCAAAAAAGCAAATCATCAAATTAGGCTAAATGAGAAGATCCTATCATTAAAGATTATCAAAGTTTTATATTTAGATGTGTATCGCAGATTAGTTTGGTAGAACTGTTTTCTTTATTTTTTATAAGTATTTGTGATTATATTTACTGTAATCACTGTATCAATAATGTGTAATTAACGGGAAAATCGAAATTACTATGTTTATTTTCGTATTCGAGCCTCTCAGTATTTGTTGTTTTAAATTTTGTAAATATATTGCAACTATATTACTATTATTTACATTTTTATAAAGCTCTTTTTACCTTAGTTGGTGAAATTTACCTCCTGAACATGGATTTTGTAAGATTTGTCAACTTTACATGTTATTAGTTATTTTTTACACTTTCCATGTAGGCCACAGTCGCTATAAATATTATCGTTATGTCTAGTTATGTATGAGGTCACCACTGATACCAACGAATACCATGAATTAAGTAATCGTTAACGTAATCCAAACTTTCCAATCAGTGCTGCTTCGGCACGGCTCAATGCACAGATATTGATGGGGTGGAATTAGATATGGACTGTGCAACGTTTTGAGAAGATGACTGGGATTTTCAGATTTGTTTTTAAAAGTATTATTATATAATTCCAAAGTTGAAGTAACATGGAAAAAAATACAGACACGTCATTAGCTCCTGATATGGTTCTAGATCATAGTCCAATTAATAGTTGCGTAACTGATGAATATTTGCTTCAATATAATTATGTCCATAAATATATAATTTTGCTTTTGTTTTAGAATGTACCTATACGTTGTTGGTAGATTCTTTAATGCGTCATCAGACTAGTCAACAGTTGTTTCCAAGAGTCATTAAGTCAATATCGTGTCGTTTTTAACCGACTTCTATATTTTGTTCATTATCTATGGTCGATGTTTTACGTAATGTTACGTATATTACGTATTACTTTGTTCGCTAATTGTTTCATTTAAACTGCCTTTTGTGTTCTTTGTTAGATTTCAAGATAATAATCCATTGATGTATAAAGTTAGTTAACTATTGTAACATAGCTGTAGTATGACTCGTTACAAGCAATCTATTTGATTCTTAACTCAGACTTTAATTTAAAATGGAGACCAATACTGGGCTAGAAGTTCAATCCGCAATCTGAATTCTTCACCTATTCATCAGGAAGCTACCGATAAACGTCAAGAGTGTTCGCACTAGGTAAAAAATGTCGGGAACTACCTAGGTAGTTCCCGACATTTTTTACCGTAGTATAGGTATACGCCGACCTAGAATATAGATTTGCAGCAATAGCATAATGAATAAATGATAGATGTAGACTTCTATCCTATGTGGGAGGGAGCGTGTTGCTAACGGCATGGTTTAAAATCATAAAATGTATACGATCATACGTATTGGTAGCGGATTGTTGCGAAGTAGTTTTAATAATAACTTAATAGCATGGATTTCCGTAGAGTATGAGTTCCGCCTGATACATTAACTATCGATAGACGTAGAATTGAATTAGTTGCAAAATATTACAAATCGCTCGAACACTACAACGCAACTTGATTTTTATTCGACTTTGGTTTCGACATATATGGATTGTAACGGATATTGTAACGTCTGTAGGTGTTAAGTAACAGTTTTGGCAGCATTTATCGAGTGATGTGTCATGTTTCCTGTAACATTATTATTTACAAGGTTTACATTTTTATACGAGAAATGTTAACAACTTTGATGAGAAATGTTAACAAGTTTTATTCGATGATTATTTGATTGGATAAAGATTTGTTAGGGTAATAAGAAAACAACATTTTCAGTAGTGCTATAAATAAAGAATTCCATTAGGAATCCTTGAACCTCGTCCCCAAAGCAAACTTGCAAACCTTTTCCACGTATTCCCTTTTGGGGTGAGAGCAAATGTTTGTGTTCCATTTATTCGAAAAAGGCAACGCGTGTGGGAGTGGCCCCGAGACGTAAATAGGTCTCGTCTCCCGAATCGAATATTTTTTACGGGCTTGAATAGTTTCGTGAGGTGCCCGAAGATGTTCTATTCAAAAGATAACAATAAATGTTTTTGTATGAGGTTCGTGGTAGTAAATATTTTTTTCTCATCGAAATAATTGAGCACCTGCAGCAGGCTACGTAACTTTTACTGTTTCTTTACTGGTCAAGACTATTTATTCCTCCTACGTTTTTACACTAAAATAGCGTTAATGTTAATGTAATCAAACTAGATTCTTTATCATGAAGTAGAGCAGGATGTTAAATTTTATATCGAGGCAAATCCATTTATGGTTCTTATCTGAAATTGTTTGCCTACATCGAATCATTTGCTCGATTTAATTGCCTCACGATTTATCTTTAATTGTTTTCTGATTAATAACTTTAATACGGATTTCATTTTAGCTCACAGTAGTGGTACGTAGTGGTTATTTCTTTTTGTGGTGGAATTTCACGAGGTAACTTCGACCTACTAGCATCAATTTGAAAATCCCTATTCACGGCGATAACAGAAGTAGATCGTAAATAATCATATTTACGATCTACTTGAAACAATACATTTACTGCATGTTCTTAGTTTCTACTGTGTTTTAGTTTGATTTTTTCTTTGCTGTCCAAAAATACCTGGTGATTTACCACTACTATCACGTCTACTTGCGTCAGATGAACACAGCGCCTTTCTCACGCTTGTAATCTCGGTGTCGTCCCGAGATCGGTACCGGCGATTGCGGATCGTTGCAAAACTGAATGTTTACATAGTAATTGCGCTATCTGCCAACCAAGCCTTATCTAGTTGTTCTAAAAAGGTGTTAACGACAACAACTCTTAGCCCATTGAGTTCTGGGTCCCTGCTCATGGCGATAAAATTTCATTCTTATTGTTTTTACTTTGCATTATTTGTCAATAGTACAATAAATGACTTGCTGTAATTTAGATGTGTAACGTTTATACTTGACAACATTTTTATCATACCTATGCTTACGTCAAAAATAATTATGAACAATGAAATGCTATTTTCTTTTTTTAACAAAATAACAAACTTTTAAAAACTTTCTTAAGGATCTAAAGGTCATCTCCGTTCAAAGCGATTGCGGTTACTGTCCTCCTAGGAAACATTTCTTGAATATTATATTAGCTAAACGGTACATTTTCATAACGTATTTTAACTGCAAAAAATGTTCCGTTAACATGAAAAACAAAGCATTATAAAATAAATGTTTTTGATTTTGTTATGCGTATTATTTTATTATTCAGTGTTGTTATTTTTTTAAACACGTGAATTATTATGTGATTCGCATTTATGACAGTAAAATTAAGTTCTTTTCTTTTCTATTCGACTTTCTGGTGAAATAAAATTTCCAAACATATAACCTCTTCTTGTTTGATGCAAGACTAAGTTATAAACTACACTTAGGCTTCTTTCTTCTCTTTGTGTTAACACAATTAAACGATTCGTTTTAGAATCTAGATTGGACATCCGCATTCACGCTTCATCAAATATCTCAAACAGTTCATCTTGCCTATCACGATTTTAACCTGCGTCGAGCGTCAATGATAGAAGTTAATTCTGTTTAGAGCGGTTTTTTGTTAAGTACATTATATTCAATAGGATATATCTTTTGCGAAATTGATTTTTATTTTAGCCAGCAATTATATAAAAACGAATAAGAGAATGAACGAAGTCACGTGTGCAATCAAAATTGGCAGACATATTTTTAACAAACGATTTAAACATTCCTAAACTCTTAAACATTATTCTCGCATTGTGCAAGCAAAATTCGCAAAATCAAACGCGCATGGTATGAAGAATCGTGTATGAAATAAACATTTCCACGAACGCCAAGAAACGCAGACATGTTGTTTTATGGTTTATTTTCGTTTCACTCTTCGATGCGGGTCTTATATGTGCAAAAAATTCCATTGTTGTGACGGCTAACCAGTATTTATTAAGCTGCATTTTAGCCATAATTATGTTGTTGTATCTTGTTATTATTAACCTCTTGAGGCTTGTGCCTGTAGAGATTAGCTTTTTCTCGCAGCTCCGCCCATGCCAATGTCTAATTTCAAATTAAAATCTATAGGTGTTCCGAAGTTTATCTATATCCAATCAGAAGTTTTTTTTTGTCAAACATCCGTCACATTGCTAAGATTTTATGTTTTTCGAGGCGAATAACCAATTAATGGTTTACGTCATTAATCAAGTGTTTGTGAACCATTATTTTGTTTTTATGTAATTTACAAATTATTATTTTAATATGCTCACTCACCTTCACGTTTTGTTCTTAGAGGAAAACATTCTTACAGAATTCCACCTTCAGTTAACTGAGTAGGTTTTTGTAGAAGTTATTTACGGCGATAATAATTTTCCCGCGAGCAGGCTTTGGTGCATTCAATATTGTGAAGGGTGTAATTTTCTCTAATGATGGTATCACGTCCATCGTTATTTTATCATAGAATTGCAACATTAATTAAAACGGAGGTCATCATTATCATCAGATTGCTGATAAAAAGTCATGCAACTATAATAACAACTACGTGACGTAATTGTATTATGCTATAACAGTTGTGATTTTTGTAAAGCTGTAAGGTATACGCCAAAATATGATCATTCCAAGCTTTGAACAGAAAAAGTTAAATCTAATATGGGTTATTTATTAACCGATATGAGAGTCATAAATAATAGTCAACTTCGCATAAGCCGGGCATTTTTAGAAACAAGTTATATAGACAATTTATAATGTACATATCATAGTAGGGTCTTAAGTAGTATTAAAACGTTTGGGGAGATCAAAAATGTATGCCCACATACAACCGCCGGTACACAATACAATATTCAACGATCGCTAGAAGGTCACGAACACACAATGGAATGCGATAAATGCAACAATTGATGGGCAGAGGCGTGGTTTGAATGCTTTCGATCCGCTGTTAATACATCGTGCTCGTGTCCATGCCGATCATGATGAAATTTCGTATCGCCCAGACGTCCCTTCATGGGTTAAGGTTACGGTGATTGAATACAAATTGTCTATGCTAAATATTCTGAACGATTATAAAGGCAAACATTCAGATTGTTGACGTTCCATTCCACTTTCGTCATGGTTCTCATATGTTTAAATGTTGATAATAACATTTGTGCTAGTATTCATTATTATTGAACTTTAGTGTGGAATGTAGTTTTCGTATGTGTGCGATAAGTTGATTTATCTTTCTTCATTGTTTGTATGAGGAATGGTCGCGTTCGTTAGTTTATTTTGTGCCTAACAAGAATGTTGCATGTTTTTCGACGTGGTTTTGTACGACGGATGGGCTTGCTTACATTCTCGAAATGGCTAAGTGTTACTTCTCAAATCGTTAAAATGAGATATGAGAATCTGACAATGGGCTTCGTAATTATAATTATTATTAAAATATTCCGTTGCTAGTGTTGAATGCCTCACGTAATTGGCTTCAATCGGTGAAGGTCTCTCAAGAATGACCAAAACGAAATTGAAAAATATTTTCTTTCTCTTATTCTCTTATTATGTCGCGACTGCAATATTATTGTATAATTGTATACAATATAGCTCGTTAGCACCGCTACTAAAATCGTGTCTTTTGTCTTTTTGTTTTCTACTTTTGCCTTTAATTGTCAATTATATAATTACTGTTGTATAATAATTGTGTATAATATGACTAGTTAGCGAAAATTGTGTCTTTTGTTTGTTTTTTTATTTGTAATTTGATTGAAAAAATTTCAGGTATAAGCAGTCATCTTATAATATGTTTTCAATATTTTTTGTTTCGCGACAAACAGCTGTATAGATATGATTTATTGTAGATATATGCTGCTACATGTAGGAATCTTTTCTTTTGTTTATATTTCATCTAATAAACTTATGAATATTTTATATTTGCTTCAATTGTGATCAAGTAAATGCCACTGTCGTAGACATTTTCGGCTCATCTTGGCCAGTTGGTATATAGCTATATACCGACCCTACTTTATGAGGCTAGTATTGCACACGACCGGCAGGCTTTCATAAATTGCTTTCGCAAGTCGAACTGACGTAAAATTATTTTTAGTCATTACTTTAAATGTGTTTTAATAATACTGTTCCGTTCGAATGGCCTGCTTTCTATTATTGTTGCTTAGTTTACAAGTACTACTTAATAAAAATATTAACGTTCATTCGATGTATTTTCCGGTTTTTGTATATTTTTTATTTAAACTTTGCAATATTTGCTACTTTGTGACAATAAATTAATCAATCTCAAGAAATTCATACTTAAACTCCATTTTACTTCGTACAATCTAATTTAAAATTTGTACGTGGAAATTGTTCGTACCAATATTATAGTCGTACTCAGTAGACAAAATAACAATTTGGGTTTTTATTTTATTAAATGGAATCATACCTATGGGAAAACCAAGTTTATACCAGGTGTTTATCGTTGTTACGTGTAACAACGGCGGAAATGTTGGGAGAATTAATATATAATTAGTGCTTGATAGCACCGCGTGGAAACAATGAGATGACGTTGATTCTCTCGACGTACTAAATAATTTACTGCTAACAAAGGCAAACGGCTGTCGGTATGCGGAGCGTCATAGATTGCTTATTGTACAATATACGGATAGCATTGATATACTACTAATAAAGACGTAGATAGGTCATACACGTTCGAATTTTGGCACATGAAAGTTGGGCTAATT
>DWIJ01000114.1:0-14162 GCA_018248315.1 Chioides albofasciatus
CAGTCCACTTGACGGTAAGTGGCTACTGCCGCCCATGGACATCTGTATCAACCCCAGACAAGATTATATTCCTATCTGAGGTCGGCCACAGATGCGCCGCTACCCTTGAGGACTAACTGGAATGCCTCGGAAATGTATGTCTCCCTTACCACGCCCTTCAAACCTGAACACAGCAGCGCTTAACACTACTGTTATAAGGTAGAAATAGGTGTGGCGGTGGTGCCGCCGAAGTCGAACCACAGAGGATCCTTAAATATATCATACTATTATATATTTATCTAAGTTCAATAATCTATTATACTGACCATTTGTAATACTGTTTTTCTACATGACGTTCTCAATATTTTCAAAAACACTTATTATTTTTACAGCGCGAATATATTTTTTTAACAATTTTTTACGTGACTTTTTAACTTTAACAGTAAAGATTTACTTTTACTACTCGCCGATTGCAAGTAACCAAAAAAGTATAACAAACGTTGACAAACAAAAGCAATTTTCATTTCTCTCGGTTTCTATACAAAAAGTCCAATATCATACACTTCGCAAACTGTTGTCCTAATACGATTCACGGGAAACGGCTGGGGCGATGCAACTTCCATATTCCAATACAACATTCAAATAAAACGTACAAGTGATGGGTTCATAGAGCATTTAGACAGAGGGGCCCGACCTTTGTGAGTTCGCTAAAACCGTAGCTCAATAGTTAAAAAAAATGTTTTCTTCATATATTGAGTTATCAAATTAGCATGTAGGTAGTACCTTGTAGTAAGTGGCGACTGCTGTACTTCTGGAATCAATCGCAGATAAGATTGGAGCTTGGATTTACCACACATGCTTTTCAATCTTTGTGGACTAAGATGGAACGATTAGGACAATTAGGACAATTTGAACGGTGTGGTATGAGAAATATCTCATACCACACCGTTCAAACAGAACACAGCAGCAATTGTTGTTATAAGCCAGAAATCGAATTGGTTGGTATCTTCAGAGTCGAAACGCGGGGGTTTCAACCACCTTAAAATGTAATGTAACGTCGATCCAAAACCATCCCCTATGACGGTAAAATAAATATAGTATTTTTGTATTATATTATGTCATTTTAGTCTACGCGCTCGAGGTTGCGGAGAACAGCTTACATTCGTGTACATACTTGTTAAAGATATAGAGAAATATGGAAAAAAAATATGTCTTTATTATCTACTTTTTCTTCTTTCTCAACCATCCGTCAGCCACTACTGTGGCCTCTTCTAATGCACATCACTTTCGTCATATTAAATCAGGAATTTTCAAAGTCGTGTCACTTCTGCCGAGAGAGCGACATCATTCATCTTTGCCGTCGGAAGGTAACTGGATTAGCGTCGGGCGCAGTGCATATCGGTGCAATATATCGTTTCGATTGAGCTTTTGGTGTATTCGCGGATACACCCTCCCCACGCGCCCCCGGGGTGACGGACGTCACACTGAGATCTTTAGTTACATTCACTACTCTAGCTGTATTTGTGTTGTTTTAGGAAGCCCGTCGACACAAGTTTAGCTCCAAGTTCTCCATTTGCAAATATTTGCGCGGACCGGCTATCGATCCGCGATTCACCGATATCCGCTTCTTCTGTTACAAAAGTTACAAACGATACGATGATTCATTTACGTGCAATTTTTAACTTTTAATTAGTGTGATGATGATGCGTTATAATCACCATACCGGTCCGACATGCACTGAGTCCGGGTTCGATCCCCGGCCAGACAGACAGATATTTGTTTACTCGTCTTGTGTGTTCAATGCAGCCACAATAAAGGAAAATTCATTGTATATAATTTGATCTATGTATTATAGATCTATGAAGAGCTTGCATATCCAAAACTAAAATAGACCTCTGAATATAATAATTTTATCATAATAATTATATTTACAATTCACATACTTGAATGTTGAACGAACCGAACGTATATTTGATATAAACTCATTCCGATATTTCCTGGTGTATTATCGTAAATTGGGTCACATTATTGACTTTTGATCCTTCACTCGATATTAATTAATTAGTACGCATGCAAACATAATCGTACCAATGTAATCAGACTAATAGCTTTGTATGTAATGCGTAATCAATTTACTATAACTATACATAGCATTAAATAAAACATATTGTTACTTACCGCATTTGTCCTTGTAGTTTCGTGATTGGAATAGATCTAAGATACCTTAGCTCTATCCTTCTGCCTGCCGTAAGAGGCGACTAAAAGGGGACTTCCAGGGTTGCGGGTGACAAGAGTGGGAACTCGAGCCACCCCACCAGTGACTCCGAGAAGGACGACGGCAGGGATGATCGCATACCGTTATAACCACCTGAAGGTTTAGGATGAGCAAGGTTCTTCCGGACTGACCCCGATAGGAAGGGCACCACGCTCAGAGTATTCCAGGTATATCTTAATGGAGATCCCGGAGTTCCCCACGTTGTGTTAAGCTTGGGTGGGTAATCCCACGATGTTCTCACGGCAGTATGTACCTACCTTTTGAAGGTGTCCTCCCGACAACAAAGAAAATACCACATTAAATAAAATAATATGACCAAATCGCCACGAAAATATAAAATAGCGGAGATCGAAGAGTATTGTTATTCTTTTAATGCATTAAGACTTAGTTATAAAAATCTAGTTTTTGTATATAGACAAGAACGTGATTTTAACATTTACCCTACATTTTTAAAATGAAGAGATTATTATGTTACTACACAAACTTGCTATATATTTTGTACCAATAAAATATTTACGCAAATAGTACAAAAACCGCAGTAATGAGAACTAATTAAAGTTTAAATCGTTAATTAATAAATGCTGGTTAACTCGCGATGCAGATAAACATCCGTTTAAAGTTCTGATTTCAATAAATAAGCTTAAAAAGGCATATCCTTTAAAATCCCCATTGTATAGGTATTTAAACGTTTTCAGTTTATTTTGATAGCATGAAACATTTTCAGCAATTATTTCGTGACATCGCGATGTTCGGCGCTGATAAGCATTTTCGTATCGTTAAATATTATGTCATTGACTGTAACAGTAATAATAATCATCGAAATTACAAGGATTTACTGGTACGGAGCTAAATAACATTCATATATGACTACATAATGTACTATAGGTAGATTTTTAGCCTAAAACAACACTGCTGCTGCATTTTAGTAAAAGCGATTTTATTCCTTAGCAATTAAAACGTTTCGGTGGTCAGCTTTAGATAGAACAGGTTCTACCTGAAGGTAAACGATATGAATATGAAGCTGATCACAGATGTAAAGGTGGTAGTGGTATATCGGCCTAATATCAGCAGAGTTAATTGCTGCTGTGTTCTGGTCTAAAGGTGTGGTAATGGATATATACATTTCTGAGGCATTTGAGCTTAGTCCTCAAGGGTAGCGGCACATCTGTGGCCGACCTCAGATAGGAATCTAATATTATCTGGGGTTGATTACAAATGTCTATGCGACGATAGCCACTTATCATTAAGTGATGCTCGTTAGCAACTATAAAAAATATAGCAGGAGACGCATATTATATAAAAGAATGTCCACGAACGGCAGTGACCACGCACCATCGGGCAGCTCAAGCTCTTAGAAACTTATCGTAAAATAACTTATTTCACAAAACAAGTCTTTGGTAAATAAGTTAGAATTTCTCACATCCTCATGTCGGCTTCAATACTCGTACATATTTTAGGGAAGAACATACATTAGAAACAACATAATTAATAACTGATATAAGAGGAAAATATAGACCACATAAACGCTTAAAGTAAATAACTAACTAACAGAAATTTGTTTCTTTTGATATCTCAATAAATCACTTAACGTTATTAATCATAATTACCTGAATTACCAATCAGTAACCAAATAAAGACAAATCGAAGAAAATGAGTTAATTTTAAACTAAAACCAATTATTGCTCGACGCTTAGTTGTTTCAAAGTAACTAAGGGCGCAATGGATAGTGAGCAGTCCGTCAATAAGTCTCGCCTCGGATCGGTCAGGGTTGGTAATTGACGGGGGTGAGGAGACTTGAGGCTAGGGTTGTCACTTACTGAGATTTTTGAAATTTTTTTTTTATTTATTTTTTATTACGATGATTACTGTGAATGAAAAGTTTGGTTCTTTTTGTATTTAGTAGTGTCTATGGAATATTTCCTTACGTCCTAAATGTGAGATGTGCCCAAACACTACTTCATATGCATACGAATACGTTAAGCAGCTGTACACAAAAATGTATACACAGAAGTTATTTCTATATAACGCAATAATTTTATTTCTTATTTGGACTTAAGTCGGCATAATTCGTATTTATATGTAAATCCATTCGCAAAAACCTGAGGTTACTTTAATAAATTTACAAAATTCTTAAGATTTACAAGCCATACAATTCGTTCCAGGTAATGATAATACCATTGCAAATAAGAACCACAAAAAACTCCACCTTATGATGTTTGTAAAGCCGTATTCAATTCAAAATCATTATTAACTAAAGTAAGTAAAAAAAAAAACAAAAATGATTTCGTCTAGTAAACTAGCAACCCTGAGCGTAGGGCAGTTACACAGCTCCTTCCCCTAAAACATTGTCATCTGAATTTGTGCGCGAAGTAAATAAGAGTCCTGGGGAGTCGGCTCTAATGGCGGCAGATTTATAGATTTTCCTCAATGTCCCGCCGCGCCGGATTAAATTACGTCCGCCGTATTGGCCGGAGGAATATTAGCAGTACCATTTGTTTGCCACTTCGGTTCAACTCATTCGTTTTTTTATAATATAGGAGTAGCAGACGAGCATGCATCACGCTTAACTCTGCTGTTATAAGGTAGGAATAGGTGTAGCGGTGGTGCCGCCGGAGTTGAACTACAGAAGGTTCTACCACTTTTAAAGCGTAGCGTGTTTAACTCGTAAGTACACGCTTTTCAGATTAGTTCTGAGAGGAAGCGGCGCCTCTATGACCGACCTAAAGAAGGAATCTAGTCTTATCTGGGGTTAATTACAGACGTCAATGAGCGGCAGTAGCCACTCACTATCAGTAGCACTGCATGCTCGTCTGCTACTCCTATAATATAAAACAAAAAATAAATATCGTCTGTTTATCCGTCGTAATTCCACTTCAGTACTAGTATTTTCCAAACATACAAATTATAGTTGTAGATACGGTTTTGGAACTAACCCGAAAGATCCCCGATAAAATGAGGTCATCGTTACATAATTTAACAAACGACAAATAATCTTCTAAGTATGGTCATCCTCAAACAAAAACGCTTCTTTGAAACCTCTCGCATTTTAATAACAGTTTTCTTCTGTTTTGTCCCCTCGGTCGCAACCCTTTAGGGGGTGAACCACCCTTACCATCTGATTTTTAAAATCGCAGACGGGTTAAGTCGTGGGAGCAATGTAAAGCTCTCCACCCGTAACTTTGTAACTGTGATTATATTTTATATTCATTATTACTTTTTATTTTCTTCTAATCTTTAAAAATGAGTTAATAGACCAAAATATTAAGAATAACAGACGGTGATATTTTTGATCGTAGATATGTTAAGTGTAGATAAGTAAATAACTAAAAAAACTCCATACACTTTAAAGAGTTAAACTTTATTAAACATAACATAACATGAAATATTGAAGGTTGGGGCTATATAATTTAGTTGTTTTTACCCATTACCTAACCTTTAAAAAAAACAACTTTTTGTTCAAAAACTAATATTTATTATACCAATTATCACACAATATTAAATTAATTTAAAAACTGAGAACGCAAGTCTCAATACCAACGGACATTTAAAGCAAAAAGGTCTTAAACTTCATAACTTCACAGGCTGGGTTAATTCCTTACACGCCGGAGCGAACAGACTAAATAATCGATATGGCGCCGTAGACTTTCCATAAAAGCCACCCTCCAACTCTTCAAGAGACAAATACTTGTATCACATCCCTTCATACGCTCGCGACTAATTTACATTTCTATCGCTAGGTATAGTTATCAATACGCGAGTTGGTAGAAAACTAGTGTTGAGACTGCGACTTCGTTCGTGACAGTCATTTTTATGTTTAAATATTGATGAATTATGACACGAATATAATAATCACATACTTGCGTTAGATTTTTTAACGAATACTTTAAATTAATGCCATTAGATTACTTTTCGTGGTGGTAGTAGAAGGGACAGGTTAACGACGCTTGCAAACTAGTCGCGCGACTGCGGCGCGGTTGCCACGCGACTAAATAAAAAACGCCAGAAATTTTGTTAATGTTGAATCCCAAGCTAGTTTTCTCGAGTAATAACGAACTTGTGATTTAATTCATTTATAACTCCTGTCACTTTGAACTTAGTGTTTCAATTTTTAAAAGTGAACGGACAAACCTTTTCTAAAACTTTATAGTATTGATAGGGGAGAGAACCCTTGCGCATTTTTCGCTTCGAATATCCGATCAAAGCCGTGTAAATTTTTATTTTGTCGGCGTCCAAAAATGTTTATATTTCTAGAAATTTTACCACATCACTTTACCGTACCGTACCACTTCCATGGAAGGCAACTTTTTTGACAAAAATAGAAATAACTTCAGCATTACTACAAAGTGAAAAATACTTGAAATAAAAGTTGATACCTACTTCTGATGTCGGCGCTTAAAATAGATAAGATGGGCACAGTGTAACAATATGTTCAAAATTAGTAGTTTTATAAGCGAATTACTTAGTAGAGCTAGAACGCAAATAGAGTGAAAATTTTAGATAATTAGTTCATTTAAACAGATAATCACACTATCGTAAAGACATTATATCTACAAAAAACTTGCATTACTTTACATAAACAGCATACGAGTATGTCTACACAGCAATGTAACAATACATGGAATGTCCATGAATAAATGATGCATCTCCGCGCTCACTTAAATATTGATTTTCAAACGTTAGGTCATCGGCGATGAAATATTCAGCTGAATTGACTGTTTGGATTGATTTTTATACGCAATTTTACTGGTGGCTTTTACCCACAATTGAATGCGGCCTGGAGGTTGAAGGCTCCATCACGCTGCTCTAGTACGTATTGAAACAGTACGGGTAAGTGCCGCGAAAATTTTGCCAA
The DNA here is from genome assembly GCA_018248315.1 of Chioides albofasciatus. NCBI lineage: Eukaryota > Metazoa > Arthropoda > Insecta > Lepidoptera > Hesperiidae > Chioides > Chioides albofasciatus. Next base: position 7,107 of record DWIJ01000114.1, read on the forward strand.
ACGGTAAGGCTGCCCGTAAGCTTAAGCTTAAAAGCATTGAATTTGAATAACAACCGAAACCTATGGCGAAGCGTGCCCTCCAAAGCACAAAGGCATATTATATTCATCCACTGGACGTGGTAAGGGAGACATTTACATGTGGCGCTTTCACTTAGTTAGGACGCAGTGTAGCCGACCTCAAGCAAAATCCCAAACCTATCTGAAGTTGATTACTATAGACTTTCATGAGCAACAATATTCACTTACTTTCAGATGAACTGCGCTCTTTTGCTCATCAACTTTGCTTACTAAGTAGTCAATAATGTACTATAAGTACATGTACTAAAATGTTTGTAATGTTTTTTTTTTTGTAAAAGTGGACGTCATTGCAAAGTGTATTTAATTCCTAGTACGCCTTATAATAACATGTTTTTGTTTTTAAATGCCTGTGAAATCAAAATGAACGCCGTATAAGAACGGTTTTCCCAGAAACTTAACGGTTTTCCCTATTCCAGTAATTACCTCCCTTAATCTTGAAAACAAAGCAATGCGTAAGCTCGCAAACGAAAGAAATAGGAAAAAGTTTATTACGAAAATTACCTAGAGTTAAAACAGCTAAGGTTTCTTATATACTAGCGACCACCTACGCTGTCGACCGACGTTGACGGTGGGCGATAGTCGTGAACGAGTGGTGACGACAGTCGGCAGCCATCAACCGTCACTGCCTGTCGACAGGGGACAACAACAAAACACATGCAAACCGGCGATTGTGTTTTGTGTTGTTGCTGGCGACAGAAGGCGACAGTCGACGACAGTTGGCGACGTTCTGCAACAACAGTTTGCAACTATCTCCAACGACAGTTAGCAACTGCCTCCAACGACAGCCGGTGACGGTCGACGACAATTGCCGATGGTCGTTGACGACTGTTTGCGATACTACGACAGTCGGTGACGATCATCAGCATGAGTCGCGTGTATTAGGTCAAATGTTACCCCCCTTACACATTTCTCGACACTAATTAGTATTATTCGTAAGGCATTTCTCGAAATACCTAAAATTGTTGGTTTTGTTACGCTTTCATACTGTTCTTGAACTAAAAACCAAGGCCGCATATTTGATAAAGAAATTATTGAATGCTAAAGTTCAACCCTTGCCTATTACGAGTATTATAATAGAGATCGTGGGTAGACTATTAAAGAAATCGACTTTGTTCCAAAATAGTCCTGTATTAACTGTAATAAAATTGCTTATGTAAGATTAACAATTTCTGAAATTGTTAAGAAAATTTGCTGATTTTGACGTAAGCATTGTCTTTACTTTAAAAGTATGGAGCACCATAGTCGGTAGTGTAGTAAAATCATTACCGAAATGCAGCATGATAAAGAGATTAATGTCGATTTCATAAATATGTTATTACGCTTTCGTGGTCAACCTATCATTGTCCCACTGCTGGGCACGAGTCTCCTCTCAGAGTGCGAGAGGTTGAGGCCATCCCCCGCGCTGGCCAAGCGCGAATCGGTAGACTTAACACACCTTAAGCAACTTAAATAGCACTCAGGCATGTTTCCTCGCAATGTTTTCCTATACCTTTTTAACCTTAAAAAAATATTCTTAAATGAAAAATCTGCATTGTATAACTGTGTTAACCAGACCTCTCGATTAAGAGGTCGTTACAACTACGAACCCTTAGCTGTATGGGACAATATTCGATACATTCCATCAAACTTAAACACACAAGTCGAAGTGAGGTCATAAATCAAAACGAAGGCATCGGTTCCCAATCTCTTGTCGCTATTACGCCGAGGTACAGACACATTAATCATTTACAATTACGTTAAACGGCCGAAGGATCCAGCAGGGCAGAGTCTCGCCGCATTGTGAATAGGTACTCAACTGACAGTGGACAAATAACAAAACTGGGTTAATCTTTTACCTCCCGTCGCGCCCGGGGGTAGGAGTAACACCCTCTCACCTCTCTTTCCTCCCACACTGAAACTGAAAAGGACAGACTGCGTCAACCCGCTTCCGAAAGGCTGTAAACGGAGAAAACACTCGCCTCCCATAGCCTCTATTAGCGACGTATTGGGTCGATATTAAATTGCATTCCCGTTTTTTTACCTCAGGAATTCTAAAAAGTTTGACCTAACACTGAAAATCTGAACCCTGTTGTATTCTAATGGAGTTGTTTTTTCAGTATAAAAGTGTGAAAATGCTGGATTTTTAGTATTATATTCATTTATTTGTGTCATCACGGCTGTGTCGAGAGATGAAAATGCTATGAAACTCTATCCCCGTCTCGCTTATGACATAGGACAGAGAGGTTCCTATATTAGGTTCCTGTACGCTCAGCCATTATTTACTTTGTTTACCTGAAAAAGGTCCTAACGTTTCAAACTGAAATGGATTCGGATTAAATTTCTATTTCCGTTGTGACATTTATGACGTGAGTGCTAAGTGTTCTTTGCATAGAATTTTAAATTTATCGTCAAGCTTTTAAAAATAAACTCAGGTATAACAAAAAAGATCAAATCAATATTTCAAATTATAACGTGTTTTACACAAATATTAGTTTAACCATATAGTAGCGATTGCCCAGTGATAGGAAGTAAACATGTCATCCATGACTTATTACTAATTGGTAATAAGTTATTCCGAAATACATGTCAAACGTTAATCGATCTGAGATGGGATGGAAACCGGGATGAACGTTGTTTGTTCGAAAAATTTCAAACCATCTACTTTATTGACCTAATAGGTATATTCAATCTCTTTGGTTATTCGTAATACGTAGGTATATAAGTTTGGTGTATTAATACTGTACGCGTACTTAGTTAAAATTTTCACATCCAACTCACTTAAAAACAACGTAAAAACAAAACTTAATGGGTTAAAAATCTTTGTTCCGTCTAGACAATCCAAATTATCCGAAGACCAAAACGAATCGAATAATAAAAAGGTAAAATTCCACAAACGATATCGGTTGAGCAGTATTGAAATATTATAATGCGGCTCAACCTATAATTTGATTAAATTCGAGGCGCAAAAGAAAAGGAGTGTATCAAATGGGTCATTAGAATTCGGGTCGGTAATGATCGGACTCGCTTCAGTTTTGTTTGTTATATTAGAGTTGTTAAACATTCAGGTTTTAGCCGGGTTCCTCAGGATTGTGACTTACGTTTTTGTAGATTAAACGATCTTTTTAAGAACTGGTTGCTTATATTGTTCTTCCTCACGTTGACGATCAACACAATGTTTACACGTTTTTGACACACACAATGGTTACACGTATTAAATACAATCGTATAATGGTATTTTAAAGGATGAAAATAAACAACATGATATTCTCACAAAGTAGTGAAGAGTAGTTTGATTATAATTATGCAGCTCACCACCATGGACACCTGAAAACATCTCCATATAGAAGAAGAATTCTACCTGAAACCGATCACAGAAGAGTTAGTAATTCTGATGATTCTGAGGCCCAAGATAGTCTCACTCACATCCTTCCACCGCCATTCAAAAACTCCTTGAAATAGGTGTAGCGGTGATACCTCCTGGGTCTAATCTTACTGCCTCCTACGACCTTTCTATTCTCCTACTCTACTACTGTTAAATATTCGGAATCACTTTAGACAACATAACAATAGATTATTATGTAACCATAACAGGATAATAACACAAAATACCATCATCAAATTAATGCCATTACTTATCGTTATATATTTGCCGCAATACGCATCTCCATTTTGTATAAAAGGAGAAAAACAAACACTTGGCACGGGATTACACGCTGCATTGGGGAAAGGAAGAGTTGCAACGGAAAATTTTAAGGCAATAAGTCGCTCTTGTTACCAAGATGCTTCACAAAAAGGGGATCCTAGGAATCTTGAATTAAAATATTTTATACGAAGAAAATACTTAATTTCCAAAGCCTTATAACCGCTGTGTTCAGCGCTGCTGCTTTCTAGTTTGGCAGAAAAACAATTTACTTCGAAGGGACTCGACAATCTCGACATACTTCTTTTCCTACTTTAATAAACCATTTACATCTCATCTATCCCACTGTAGCTTCTGCTAGCAAAAAGTAAGAAGGACTTAGTACATAGAAAGTAGTACAGCTCGACAAAGAATACGCTATACTAGTTAGTCTTCACAAAACTTCTAGGGTGTTATCGGTAAATGATGTTTTTCTTCAGAAAAGCAAAGTTTATACAGGTATAATTAAAAAAAATAACCATTTAGAAGATTGTCAAAGAAAACGTTTCTTAACTACAAATCAAAGAGGTTTTCCTTCTACGAAACAGACGCATTTAATAACGTCAATCATAAGAAAGGAACAATGAACATAAAAGCAGAAAGGCGGAGGACAAACTATTGTAAACTTTTCAATGATTCAAAGGAATGCGTTAAGTTGTTTGATTTTAACTAAGTTATATTCTAATAGAAATGATTCCCTTGCTTTTGTATTTATGCAAACTCCTATGTTACGAAGTTTATTTTAGTTTTTCGCCTCACTACACCGGGTTTTAACATAAAACCAACCTCGAAAAACACAGGTCCAAAGCGAGATTGAACATTTGGCAATACTTAAGGAGAAGTATTTCTAAGATTAATAAAATCCAGTAAAAAAAAACATTACTATTTTAAATAAAGCTTTAAAAAAATTCTTTAACAGTATCAATAATTATTATTTTTAAGATCATCACAATCAGTACCGATTCATAAGTTCATATTGAAACTTTAATTTTCTCAGTGCTATAATAGATGGCGCTGCGTATATTTGAAACAAAGTTTACGTTAAGCACAAATAAAATATTTCTAATATTACAAAGTTATTCCTAGAGTTTATATCCCATGATACAATACTAAGTTTAGAAATATTTCACGCTGAACTTTAAGAAGATTGGTGGTAGTGACTAGATCAGATCGGAGGACCGAGTGTCGTGGCACACCTTAAGGGAGAATAATCCAGCAATGCAATAATAAAGGATGTCATGGTGATGATGATGATGATGATGATGATTAAATATCTTACATTTTCTTTTGACAGTTTGCCTACAGTTGACGACTTACCTGATGTTTTTCAATTTCAAACAAGGTACAGGCTTGTGGACCCCGTGGCACATGGTACACATATCAAGCTCGAGTATCCCGTGCGCTACGATATCATTGCTACAGTGTACAGTAGAAGCAATTTCAAGCGGAGACTGTTGGCATACGGCCAGTGGAAATAAGCTTGCTACGACACCCGAAGAGCACCAATACATGCAGCCTGTACGCCTTACCCACTTAATTTATGAATTCCTTTCGGAATCTGCGTACCAATTACTTTAACAAAAAATGCGGTATCACGGAGTATCGTCTAACCACTAAAGACCAAAGCATCAGAAATTGGTAGAATCTGGGAACCAATTACTCCAAAATGAAAAAAGCAAGTCCATGTCCAATCTTTCAACTACTAAATATGACCAACTGACCTATAAAATAGATCATAATTTGCTAATAAGTTTGACAAACAACAAACTGAGTTGTTAACAGATACAAAACAAAGAAGACAAAAAAAAGAAACGAAAGCCTTATAAAAACATTCGTCTGTCTGTCCGTTTATCCATCACCGTAAATACAAACGTTTTGCACATTAATCTTCTGCTAATCAACAGTGACAGCCTTTTGGTTGAAATTCGGCCTTTCAATCGAGGGGTCCTATGATTTTTCAAAGTTATGTGCGTATTAGACATTAATTATCACTTGCTTCAACGGTGACGGAATCATCATGAGGAAACCTGCATACCCGAGAGATTTCAAATCTCGAAGATATGTAAAGTCTACCAACACGCACTTGGCACTATGACACTAATCCTCCTCATTCCGAAAGGAGACCCGTGTCTAGCAGTTGAATAGTATTGAGTTGTTCATGATGATTATGATCAACAGACAAACACTTCTAAATATTGATACATGATTACGATTGATCATACTAAAGTGCTGATTCCCATACAATTTGCAAGTTTATTCGTGAAAGCATGTGAACTGAGAGAGGTGGAAGCAATTTAAACCAAAGTAAGCTGGCGACAAGCCAACGTCCAACGGGTCTTAGGTTACGACAATGCTAGGCATCGCAGATAAAAGTTCAAACTGTATCATCACATAAGTTCCTGAGTTCGTATACATAGAGGAAGTAGTCGAATAGACTCCTAGAACATTTTTCGGAAGCCTCTCATCTATAGGTACTTCTATACTAATATTAGCAAAGATTTGATTTTTTGTTTGAATTGAATAGGCTCCGAAACAACTGGACTAATTTAAAAAAATATTTGACCATGAGACTCCTACATTATCCCTGACGAATATAGGCTATATTTAATACGACAAAAAAATGGGGATCAGCGTGAAAATTTGGATAATGTCACGCAACGGGCTAGTCTATATATTGACTGAAAAAGGTCGATAAAAGCAGGGAATTGATAGTACTTTAAACTTAAAGGAATTAATAGTTGAGAGGACTCGGATAAGATTTTAACAATGTAAGCGTGTAAAAAAGCTTACCAATAGATTTTTTTATTAACATGAGCTTAGCTAACGGCACCATCTAGTAGCACGACCAATCAAACACGTCGAAAATAAACATTTTAATCACATTCTTGAAAAAGTTCAATGAAATGGAATATCTCAGAAGTCATTTCTTTGACGTTTTGACATTTCGTAAATAAATCACATTTTATTTTTATTAATTAACGGTTGTCCTTAAATAGGTTAAGTGAAAATTATTGAAATACTTTAGATTCTTATGGAACAGAAAAAGATTGTTTTAGATTTTAATTAAAAGAAAAGAAAAGGCAAATTTATATGCATGGCTTTGCATAAATCCTTTTGACCAATATGACAAAAGAGTCGGAGTCTATTCAACTACATCATCAATGTACAATATAATATTAGAATTGATATCTATGAAACTGGGTTTTACAAATTCTCATTAGAATTCTCATTACTAATATTACGTATTAAAGTATTACATCATATGAGTACATACGTTTAAATGTTCACGTCCACACTGTTGTTAGGAGTTATTGAGAATT
>DWIJ01000115.1:0-14081 GCA_018248315.1 Chioides albofasciatus
AACTTTCCACCATCAATAACTGTAGGTTTTCACAAATTTCTTTCAGAACAAGTCTAGTGTTTAAATGCGTCCATTTAACCTATATGTGTCGCCGCGTATTAATGATCCGGTATGAATTTCACTGTGCGAGCAATTAGTGCCGTGTAATTATGCGTTAATGGCGCATATTAAGGTAAACGCCTCTTAAATGTGGCGCAAAATTGGCGCAAACTTCGTGTTTTAAGTTTTTTAGGGTTCCGAAAAAAACCGGAACCCTTATAGGATCACTTTTATGTCCGTCTGTCCGTCCTTCCTTATGTCAAGACCCTTTTTCTCAGGAACGCCTAGAGGTATTAAGCTGAAATTTATATCAAATACTCAGGTCTGCGGTCCCTTGATGCTATGAAATATTAAAACTTCTAAGCCAACGCAATCAAAAGATACGTTTATGCCATTTATGTAGCAAATTTCCGCAAATTTCGACACTCGCAAGGGAATCAAAACCTACAGGGTACTTCCCGTGAACCGAGAATCTTGAAATTTGGCACGAAGCAAGGTATTATAGGACAGATATAGGAAAAATTGCGAAAATCGAATATTTTTTTGGTACAACATATAAAAAAATTGTATTAATTTTAAAGTTACTACCCATTCCTCATGAACGCGTAGAGGTATTATATTGAAACTCATATGAAATACTCAGGTTTATAATACTTTTAAGATATAATAAAATTAGACAGGTTTGTTCGGAACCCTCGGTGTGCGAGTCCGACTCGCACTTGGCCGACTTTTTTTATAATGGCCTGTAGTTTCGCTCGTTGTGCACCTGAGCAGTCACGCCCAGTTATCTGGCTAGGCTAGGTTGGTTCATACAAGATCTTACGCTCTCCGATTTGCATAATTATGGGTGTAATATTCTCGGTAAGGTAAAGTTAAAAATGTGATAAAAGGCACGACTTGCACAATTACCTACTAATAACTTACTATTAGTAAAATAGTTTAAGATTTTTGAAAACAATTCATAAGTGTGCCACATTGTGTGTTCTTTCATAAAAAAAAGGTTCACACGGCATGTGATTCTTTTTCTACGTGTAAGCTAATTATTATTAGCATAAAATACAACCGAAACGTTATCCGTTTGTTTATATTTTTGTAGGAAATTATGAACACAGTTTGTGGATGTCAAGTGGGAAAAATTGATATAGCTATTAAAAATACTTTGTAGAAATACAGTGTATTGTATGCTATAACCCGTCTAAGTGATATCGCAGGTAAAATCTGCTATTGGTTCAATACACCATATTCACCATAGAGCATGGTGGATATGGGCATAGGGCTGTCCCCAATAAAAGCGATAAACACGACAAGTATTCCCGATCAGTCGAAACTAGGAACCCACATCGCCATATACACGTGGATATACGATCTCCAGCCGTTTGTATGTTAATATATCGTCGGGCGACTGACAGACGGACGAGCGATTCACAACACATCGCACGTGAGCTTAGACGACTACATACATTGTCTCATTTGTCACGTATTCATAAATCCTTCGAAAGGCTCGTATAACGGTCTCCCTCCTCACGTATCAAGAATCGACTCGATTGCTATGGCGTAGGATCGAATTTCTATCGACGGATCGCATTAAACTTAAACTTTCTTGAGCAACCGTGTATTGTACTGTAAAAAGAGTTTCATTGAACCCTAGGTTTAGAAATAATAGATTTATTGTCTTCGAACTGTTTCCGTTTACGTTTCACAGCTTTTTACTTTAAGTTGAGTGACTTCTTGTTCACATCGAATTATATAAAAAGTTTTACTAAATTCAACCTTTTGTATTGTAGAAAATATTTCCACTCGTTTTCAACTAACAGCAGCGGTCATGTTTATAATTTCAAAAACTAAACGTTTGGTTAAAATATGTTTTTAGAAAACTAGACCTTAATTGCCCCGTCAGAGGAATTATTATTAATGCGTATTGGGTCCACAATGAGTGACCGTTAGAACAAAATATGGAGAACTATTGATAATCACAATTCATTTATTCGTTTACAAATAAGTTCAATGTACGAAAACTGATAAATAAAAGTCGCATTAAGTAAGCTATAGGATACATGAAGTTGTTTGTATTTAAGTTGAAATTCAATGTTGGTACGTACATAGATCTAAGTAGCAAAACACTAACAATAATAACCACTTAATGCCACGGCACGCCCGGCCACTGAACCTCTCTAATTCAGTCTACACAGGTAGAACTGTACAGCGTCGAAATTATCGACCGCCAAAATAGGCTATTCAGGTTTCAAAGTTCTCAGAAAATCGATAAGCGCCTCCGGGCCGATTCCGAGACATGCAACGGAACGTGAGATTTTGCGCGCAAAATTAGGCGCGCAAGTGATTCAATTTCGCGATTTCGTATTCCGAATGCGCGGCAAACGGCCGGTTGCGCAAGCGCAGCGGCAAAGCATTGTCTCCCGACGACGACGGACAATTTATCAAATGAATACCGGCGAATTTACGGGTCACATGACAGAGATAGAATCTGTACTGAATTTAGGCCGCTCGTGATTACTAAGTGGCCTACTGGCGAACTAGGAACACAGAACGCTAGCCAGTTAATTCGCAATGCAATTGTGATGCATCGAAGTTACGAAAAGCTTACTGCTACTATGCTGACTTATGGAGATCTAACTTCTCACTGCGCGTATTTATTGAATAATAGTTATTTCTGCTATCGAAGAACTTGAACTGGGGCTTACAGTTAGGACATTGTTCATTATCGATAAGACAGTAGTTTGGCAGCACGTCATTTATAGGTACCTTTACAAAACATGTCTAAATCAATATTAACGAACTCATTTCTATAAACAAGCCATTTACTTTAAGACACGTAAACAATTAACATAAACAAATGATAAAAAGCAACAAAACAACTTGTTCCTAGATGCACTCAATTGTGTTAAATGAGCTACAATTAATACAACAACACACAATAGTTGGGCAGATATAATGAGCGCGAATAGGGTCAAGTATACCGGAAACCGTGCGCCCGCTGCGCACGCGCAGCTCGCTCCTATTCAATCTTTATCATGGAACCAACACAATGGTTCTGCCATAGTCGAACTGAATACGCAGTGGTTTAAGTTGCCTCAAAATGTGTGGACAAAAACAGAGTACTAACGTGCGTTATAATTATGATAGAAGAAAAGTTGAGTAATATAATACGTGATCTGAAGGAAAGACCATATTGAACAAGGCGAAACGTTAAAGTTAAATTAGTTTTAAGATTGTTATGTAAGTTACATTACACATGCAAATAAATCTATCGAGAAGAAACAATTCAAATAATTCACTTAAGTGATATTTAGTACTCTCGTGATTCTCATATACTAATTGGTAGAAATAAATAAAACGATCTAAAACGGATGAAAGGGGTAAAGAAATGTATGAAGTCTATATCGGAATGTTGTACGAACGTTAACCACTGATCTAGCTCCTGTGTTCAATATCAATCATGAACCCAACACAATGGCCGCGGCGGACCGCCGTATCTATTGCTCGTACATCGTAACAATGCTCACTTAATAACAATAAGTGTGTTTTCACGCCGAGAAAACCTCTGTTGCGATACCAATAACATTTGTAAACGACCAACACTATTGTAGATTGGAGATACCTTTTGATTTATTTTTCGCCAATCCCATTAGTATAATCTATCTCCTTTTTACCTATTAAACGTACAAGAGACGAACACACATGAGGTGTTACGTCAGAGGTCGCATCGATATTCAGTCTTCATTCCAACGGCTTAAATCACAATTCGTTACGCATACATTTGCATGGATACGATATTTACATAACCGAAAACGACGAATAATTAAATAATAAGCAATCAATCTAAAGATCAGGAACATAAATTAAATTGGACTCATTCAATAATTATGTCAGAGCACGAATTTGATTGGTTTACAAATGATCCGACGTTGATGGAGATGGACAAGTTTGACCACTTCCGCGTTCACGGACGTGATCGTAACGATTTTAAGTTATTACTTAATTGCCAATAATAAGTCACACCGCTTACGATTTATTCTAATTAGTAATAACAATTTGATGGTTCATAAAGTTCGCTACTCAAAAATAAAAGAGTTAATAGTAGCAATACTAGCAATATATGAACAACCATTTAAATTTAAACGTAAAAAACACAACACAAAAAGACAAAAACATGAAGAGGACCTTCGTAGAAAAACAAAATAAAGCAGTTAAATTGGAAAAATGATAAATGTCTGAGAAGAGCTACAGATCCTGATATTTATAGATTTGTGAATTGATTGCCAAGCACATAGTTGAAACGAATAAGCAAAGGAACGTACAAGAAGCTCACAATAATATTCTGCAAAAAATGAAAAATTATAATTAAGTATAACATTAAGTATAACATCTCGACTATGAAATATTGTATTTTCGTAAAGAATCACCGTTCCTCTTAATAACTCAAAGAATAGTTGTAGTAAATGTAAGATAAAATTTCACACGAGAAAAATAAATAAATTATGCTATATCAAAGTACATTTTAGCCTCAATGGAAATTAAATCAGTTACAAACAGTCGTACACAGTCGTTATCGTCCAGCCGCAATACTTGAACGTAAACCGAGATATCTGGCTCGATTGCAGCTACATGGTAAAAAAACGTAATTGAGCCAAATTGGCCACTGGGAACTAGTTGATTTCCATCTCACCTGATGGGGCTGTGAAAAGTTCTCGGTGGTTTCAGGTAATTTATTCGTGTTATAGATGTAGGTTGAGGTTTTGAGTTTCATTACACAGAAGCTGTACGTGCTGCTACTTAGAAAATGGAAAGTCACTTTCAATCTGGTTGCAAATATTCCCTTGCAGAACTTCATTCAAGTAAAAATAAAAGTTTGTAACAATCTTGAAAGGAAAGTAGGCAAAATCACTCGTCCGAAGAAATGCAGGTTCAAATAAATATTTTCAAACAAATATTTATTATAGGCTAAATAGCCTAAATAGAAATTTAATAATCAAAAATATCGAAATTAATATTTCGAATGCCTCAGTATGTCATCACCCAAAAAACGGAGACCGAAAAAGCTAAGAATATAACGCTGTTACCATTCCTTTAATTTTAAGAAAACACTTCTCTAATGAGAGCCAACGAGACGTCGAGCAAATCTACATAATTGCACAGGACGTACGTAACAACGACTCCAATTCCGGGGTACGGCACGGGACGCCATGTTCAGCCCGAAGGCGCGAGATTTATGCGCTTGCGCACCGACGTTTAATATTCTGCATCCGGCGGCCGCTTTCCAAGGGGCCTGTTTAAGTTGCCGCATCTCTTCAAGCCGCCAGCCTCAGGTGGACTCTATGATAAAGAGTATAGGTATGCCAAAATGATGACCTGAGCGCTACAATAGAAGTAGTCATATTGGATTCTAGTCCTGAATTTGGTGTATAAGAATTATGGGCAAGGGTCCATACCCTATATTTACGCATGTCACTCATGAAACAGAATCTTAAAGTGACAAATGAATTGTCTGATTAGTCGTCTTATCGGAAAATATAAGGATATAATCATTGAGCTTGATTCTTATCAAGGAGAAACAGCCCAAATCACTAATACTGAACTTTACGAAACACAAAGGCCCTATTTTATAAATGTTGCAAATTATTACAACAACGGCGTGCAGCGAATTAAAGAACGGTTACAACAATCCTATGACTAACAATAAGGTCAATTTATTCAATAAGTTTCATTGTTACAACAGCGGGAATAATTTAATCATTCGAGCGAGCAAAACGTTTTGCCCATATATGTGCCGAGTTAGCGCTGCGGCAATAAAGTATAACAAGGTACGGTTTCCCTGTACGGAGCGGTTTTGAGAACAAAAGGTTGGTTCCACGCGGTTAAATTGCCAGCTTTATGGATTTGACCAACCGCCCTCGACGCGACGCCCGCGGCCGGTTCAAAGGGCTACCCTCTGCCCTGTGTGACACCGTAACCTTACCAACACCTTACCTTACCGACTTTACAGTACATTTCGCAATACTACCTTTAAGTTCCCTTCCTAACCCTTTTTGTGCTAGCAAACTTAAAATCGGCACATAAACGTATTTTTTTTAACAAAAACGTGAGAAATTCCACGAAGGAAACCGGCGACAAAAGGCACTTTTGACACGTTTTTTGTAACATTAAAAGTGAATGGCGTGTGCATTTCAGAGTAAAACTCGATATCGGTGTTAGGCGGAAAACTGTGTAGCGTACGTACCTATACCTACTAAAACATACAAAAAGAAACAATTCACCTTGTTTAATTACAATCAATCAATTCAATACATTACTGTCTCAATATTGGTCACGGGTCTTTTGTAAAAATGAGAAGGTTAGCCATAGAAGCCCGTTGGATAAAAGTGGATTTTTGAATTTATTTGAAATCATATTTTGGTCCGGTCAGAATATTTCTCCGTAGGAAAGTCAAATCGTAATCTCTTCATATACATTGAGGCTCCTTATTGAAGTTGTACACATTAAAGAATGATCACAAAATACAAACTTCTAAACACTCAATTGAGTACGAGGTCACTTACACATTAATCTCGCTTAACTTTATCAGTGTTATAGAAATCACAGTTCCGATAGTGCCGGAACAACGGAGCCAAAGGTTTCGCTTGAAATGGTAATATGCAATGCTTTCGTTTCGAAACAATGGTGTGCGGGTGCAATTGGTTTTATGAGTGAAATCGTACCAACTAGGAAACGGGCAAATCGAACTATACTAATTTGATTTGCCTTTTGCGGAAATCTTAGAAAGCTGCGTTTATGGGCTCAGAGGCCATGTAGGTGTTGGTGTTCGTGGTCTCGCCGTCTCATATGGCCGAGTGGTGGGATTGTCCCGGCAATCAAAATACGATCTCGCCACACGATACCGTCTCCGCGGAAGGTTTCCCTTGTATTTGTAACACGAAATCGATAAACACTAATAAGGGAAGCGTGAAACTGCGAACATTGCAACTAAATAAAGACAGATCCCTTTGAGGATCCGCATTCAAAGTGGGAATATCGTGACCGTCCATACGAGGCCGTGCATCATTTTAATAAATCACTCTATTCTGTGAACTAACGGCAATAAAAGTTTCTTTACCGTACACGGGCGGCGTGGGTCAAGAGATCTGCGCAATCGCTTCAGATCCTCATCAGATAAGTCGACGGCACGATGTTTTGTCATCAGAAATTGGTCTATACGTGCTCGGTTTAGAAGTTGCAAATGTAGAGGCCGTAGAAGAAGGACGCGCACGGTGCGGCCGCTCATTAGTGCGCGTGCGCGTCGCCCTGCGCCCGCGCAGATCGCAGATAGCGTGCGCTTCTCGAGAAAAACAACTTGCTTCATGTAGGTGGATGTTACAAAAAACCAGATAGCGCCAGTCGGAAGAACGAATGTCGATTGAAATCAACACAACATTTCTACACTGGAACATGTCATAATTAAGCTATTGTTACAATATTCCATTACAAATTTACAATCATATCGTATATCACTACATATTTATGAAGACATGCATTTCCAAAAGTGAGTGGCTGAATTGCATACCTACCATTGCCAAAAGAAATACATTGATGTTCATTTTACAAAAATATAAGAATCCTTACGGTTTCGTCACATTTCTCGGAACACACTGAGTTCTAACAATAATTTATTATCAGAAATCGTAAAGAATTCCAACTAAAATGTGTTTTGTAACGCGTCTGATAAAATGCTGTTGTGGACCAGTTAAATTAATTTTACACGACGGTAACAAAACGTTTGATGACATAAATTTTGCAAATACCAAGAGAAAGCTTATCGATAACTTATTTATATGAAAATGTCTACAAATTTTAATTTTTCTATTAATATAAAAGCCCACAAAATTAGTTCAACAATGATAAATGTTAAATATATTCACAAGATGCCGTTAATCTGAATAAGTTTAAACTTAAACGGTCTCCTATTCTATAATAGTTTTGTTATTTATTTCGTCATATTTCCTTATAACATTCTTAGGCGATAACTTTAAAAATATTACGTAAAATGAATTATTACGTGTGATATAACATCGCGATAAATTTCTAAGAATTTGTGGCGAAAAATACACTCAAGTAATTTTGTCTTTATTAAATCTGCCGTCTTTTCGATTATAGGAACAAATTCCAAAAATACCGAACATTTTGAGAAAGACATCAGATTATATACAAACCGAATTTGTAGCCACGAAGTTGCCGCATTCTGAGGATACAGGATACATCTAGTATTAACGAAAGCGACCCCCATAGGGGTTTAATCAAAAACCCGTAATTATCGTGTGACCCCACTATCTAATTAGGGTCTCGATAATTAAGACGAGCCTCTCTCCAATCTTAATTATCCATCAATGTCCCGGGACAATATTAGTGGCGTTGTTGGGCTTATCTCAGATTATATTTAGTAGACTGCCGCCTCGGAGTCGTTATCGCGGGCCTGTTTCACGAAGATCGTGTGAAAGCCGCCTTAATCCACTCTTGACCCAATACCTTCGATTCTTTGTATTTAAAACCCAAAATTCCAGGAGGATTGCGTCATTTTTAATTAAAATGCTATGTTTTGTTTGGATGAGTAATTCTTGTGCTGGGTATACACCAGCTGATTGCTGTTATATTTGAAAATATTCTGAAATCTCAATATAGTATTGAATGTTATAATGTACCTGTTATTTCTTAGTTATGTTTTCATATTTATCTTTGTGTTTTTGCTATTACAGTGATTCCATCACGTTAAAAGAAAAGTTGTTGGTATCATTACACGAAGTTTACACGAATCATCCACTTGCTACCGTGCCTATTAATCTAATTTTATTCACCTATAGTTCTATAGATAGTTGTTTCAAACGTGTTTGAAGGTATAATTTAACAGATATCGGTAAAAATCACAATTAATGAAGCGACCTTTTAAAAACGTTTTTAAAAATCGCAGTTAACTAACGGCCTTTAAAAAACGTTTATTGCGAGTGAGCACCAAGCTTAACGATCTGTGGCGATCCGTTGCCAATATTAAACCTTGGCTTCTCCTTAATGTTAACTATAAAATGTAATTACGCCAGTCATGGATTCGAAAACAATTTACGGACGTTATGACAAATATATTTTTAACATATTATATTGAAATACGTTGAAGAAATTTCCTATGAATTACTGACAGACAACACATTACTGAATCCGATGGGGACTGGAGACTTTAGAAGCGTAGATGAACATTGCGAAATTACTTTAAAAAATCCCTTAAGGAGTTTAGTAGGGAATAAAGGATAGTTGCACTCATACATCGTAAATGAAACGTAAATAAATCAATTAACATATTTATTGATATTTTTACGCACATGGTCAATTTATCCACTTTTCGACGACCGAAGATAGACATTAAACAATTTCTTCATTGGAAAATTCTTCTAAAATTTGATTCTGATTTCTTTCTGATTGAGTATTAAAAACCGGCGTTGCTCGGATTTTTTAAAAACTATACTGGGTCATTTCTAAGTTGTTATTTTCATAACCTTCCATGAATATAAACGAGCGTAAATAAACACAACCAGTTGAATTAGCGTCTGTACACACAGTCCTAGTTCCTGGTAGGCATAGTGTGAACTACTAAAAGTTCACACTAGCCACGCATACCTGGAAACGATAAGTGCATAAGAATCTCAATCCTAATTAGAAGTTCTTTTCACTCTATAATTGAGCGCGGTAAACAAGCACAAGCGCTAACCGATTTCTATAAACTCTATCTCTAAGGGCGTAGAGTTAAAACTCCGAGCGATGTGTTACCAAGGTGCGGTAAGAAGCGCTCGACTCAAAAACGCCGTGTGCACACAATCACCGAGTTCCGAGAGTCCACATAAGCTCGTGGAAGGCAAAAAACGCCAGCGGTGGGTTCTCGGACGCGTGTGTGACCCGGTCACGGCGCGGAACTGAGCCGGCCTGGTGTCGAGTTAATTCAATTATCATCTAACTGGATTATACATCTCTCATAGTTTAAGGAAGGACCTAAGGTTGGTTATAGCTATAATCACAAGTTGGGTGGCCTCGTGTAATTATAGATACCTTACGGCACACTTTAAATCAGAATACACTTTAAGCTGCTGTTATAAGAGATACATGAAAGTAATGATGGCTTCAGCAATCAATCCCGATAAATAAATAACTTTACTTCAAAAACACATATTAGAAAGACTTAATTAAAATATGTATTTCTTAAAAAGTAGAGGACTGAAAAGAGAGCCCTGAGGTACACCAGAATGTGCCAGACATGGGCGTGATGAACTAACAATACATAATTTATTTACTTAATACTGTCTTGCTAATGCTCGCTAACTAAAAGATAAACGTGATCCACGGACCAAACGCCAAATAGGATGAAATATTTGTTTTACTACTGTAAATGATCTCATTGGCTCACAGTTCGTCTGCCTCCATAAATAACACACGGACGTCCAATAAATCATTAACGTTAGACAATAGCGGGTCAATGAACCTTAATACCTATGTTTACTAGCGCTACCTCACATCCCACATGTTATTCAACTTGTATTTAAAGTTGTAGCACCATGTGACCACACCACAGTATCTATGACTGTGCTAGATTGCTACTTGTTTTATGCCTCAACTGGACATGCGTTCTATATAGAACATACTACACCCCCAGAAAGCTGCTAAATCAAATTAGTTGAGCACTGAATATCTGACATATTAATTTTTATACGACTGCGAAGGATATTCTTTCGAACATATTTATGTATGTATGCTTGTACGTCTCATTTTTTGACATGCCCTACAACTTAACAGATTTTAACATATGACGTGTCGATAGTTTCGTCAAAATGGCACCTCAAATTACATTTTTAAGCATTGAGATTTTTGTTTTTATCATAATTGGTAGATAAATTAGCTTAATTTTGCAAAACAAACGTGGAAATGGTTGAAAGTTACAAAACGATTACTACAAAATAAAATTGCAGCGCTAAATGCTTTAAGAATCCAACATTTAACAAACTAACCAAACGAGAATCTTCCATATTCTATACAGTAGCAGACGACAGATTTCATAACATTACGTAGTATTAATGAATATTGATAAGTATAAGTTTTTGCCGCACGTTGATGTATTAATTTGAACGATGCAAGCTGATGATGTTATTAGGTGACGACATCGTACCGGCTCACCTTAGACGGGATGAATGAAGGTTTTTCAATATTTTAACGTCCTTATATCGTAACCCTTACATATGAAGCGACCATCGTAGCCTTCACGAGTGATAAAGGATTTCTGATCGGCTTCAGGTAGAACCCCGATTCAATATTGAGTTTACACAGGTTTTGATGTGCGAAAGAGATCTTTTAATAAAATGTTATGATAATGTATTTCTTGTAACACCTGACTAACTTGATTCCGAGTTATCAAAGTTATGTGCGTTAGAGATTATTTATTATTACTTACTCTCACCACGAAGAAAAATATAATTAGCAAACCTACAAGCTTGAGAGTTCTTAGTTAAAGGTTCTGAAAAGCTTCTGAGTCTATCAATTCGCATTTAGCCAGCGCCGTGGACTATGGCTTAAACGTTTCTTATTGTGAAAGGAGACCCGTGCCGAGCCATGGTACACTAATGTGTTGAGGACGTACGTTATAATAATGAAGATAAAAAATCATTAGATTTGAATCAACAGCGACACAACTGTGAGATTTTCTGCAATGGTCCAACATTAGTTCAACCACCTTCAAAATAGTAGAGAACATCTCATGAATATGGAAATTATACTGCGACGCAAAAACTCCGTTCGAAACAGCTCGTGCGCAAAATCTTACTATATTTGCCAATGTACATTCTATTTACATATTCAATATCTAATCTACGTGTACATTACACTTATCGCGATTGAAATACCTAATTAATTGCCCCGGATAAATTACAAGACATTTATAATGAAATAGTAATTTATATTTATTGCAAAATGAATTAATTTCAATATATTGACAACTCAAATGATTTTGTGTAACATTGAAGGTTTGACTTTCTTTTTGTTTCGACGTTAGAATTAAAACTGCTTATGAGATGTTGTTAAAGGTATAATTACTAAACTACTACTGAATAATGAGACAAATACTATTTAAAGTCAAAGTGATCGCCGCAGCGGTTTAACAAGTCTTGGGTTCAAAGTGGGTGACACAGGGAACCTTGCTGACTCACACAAATTAATTTTGTCACTAAACAATTTTTCTACCTAGCTTTAAAAGCTAGGTATCCAATATTTTTTCTAAGCACAAAAATCTATTTTGGTACATAGTTGAAAAAAAATGTCTGAATCCGCATTGTAGCATAGACAATTATTCCTAACTGTCTGCCATTGTTTCGGCTGTCAAAACTGAACGACACCGCTCGTCCGCTGGGCGTGTACGGGCATTGCGAGTTTGACATGAGTCGAGCGTTTAATGTCAGCTGTACCTGTCAAAATGCATGTGTCACCGGCAGGTGTTAAGTTCCCGTTTTAGGAAGTGATATACGATGGGCGTGCTTTATTCGTTATTGACATTGGCTTACCAACTAATGATATTCAAGTTGCGATCAAAAACGTCCAAACTGTAGTACTGCAAAAAGAAAAGTGCTACAATAACGGACCTATAAACATTTGCTGTAACATTGATCAAAAAATAACTAAGAGCTGGTAATAACAACGCTTACGAAATAGACATCAAAACTGTGCTTTTGATAGACATAACCCAACAGAAAGGGAACGTGTTCAAAGATAATGATCATTATCAATTAGCGCAACATAATCGCATACACCACAATAGCATTAACTATGTACACCTAGCCCATCAGTTTGAACCCTTCTCTCTCTTATATCAAGCGAATATATGACGAATACCCTCGTAAATAAATGTCATAATCGCATACAATAGTTCGAATGTAATGCCAAAGCTAAACGCACACTGTAGGGTAATTCGCCGACGGTGACCGCTAACGAATGAACTGTCATTTTATATAGCTACTTGACCTTACGTTCACCGCTGGCCGTAATATTCGTGACATACATGCAACTAAACTTGTATCATAAAAACTAGCGCCTGCGCAACTCCGTTTGGTATACACCCCCGCATAGGGTTTATTACGATATTAAAACTACATTATAAATTATAAATTACATGTGACGTCAACTTATTATTGGCCCACTGATGGCACAGTTCTTTGTTGCTCCTTATTAAAGTTACAATATCTAGGAAGAAGAAAATTTCTAATATCGAACTCTGGTAGGCGAAACTTGGATAGATTGGTTATTGAATTATAACGAACGTTAGAGTAAAAGTACTTTAGACGAATAATTTGAATACAGGAACACTTAAATAATATAGACTTTGTTGACACTTAATTTGTATTGAAGTAAGAGTTTTGAAAGACGGCCCTTTTTATCGACTTCAACAAAGGAGATTAGTATTATTTAACATTAATAATTGTCTGTGTATTGATTCCATTCTGTACTTCGCCCACATCATGGGCGGAACCTCAATTGTACAGCTAGTCAAATAAAAAATCTTAAAGGTGTTAGAAGTCACTCGCTCAATCAGACTGCGTCGCGCTGCCACATTCCGGTTCGCAGGGTGTGACTCTACACGAAATGTTACAATATTTTTTGCAATGTATCTGTCACCGAGCTCGGCCATAATTCCTGTTCAATTTGAAATGCGGAGCTTGATATGTACCTATTGCGATAACCACTTACGAGCAGTGATAGATGGCTAGTGATATAAATTCGGCACTCTGGCATTTCTAAAGCACAAATATTTAAATTGTCCGTTTAATGAGTGTGTATTTTTATAGTTTTCAAGGAAGAAACGTGTCCACTTGATGAGAACTGATTACTGATGCCCAGGAATAGTTTCAATCATATTCATATAGAATGGGTTTCATCTGCCGATCACAGATGTAGTGTCGTCACTCCCATCGACTTCGTTCGTTAGTTCGTCATATGAAAGTCATTCGGTATAATATTGTCATTCGATTTTATAGTGA
>DWIJ01000116.1:0-14049 GCA_018248315.1 Chioides albofasciatus
ATGTGTGAGTTTGGCGACAACGGTTCCAATACATCTGCCCCAACTTAGTCCTTCTACTGTATTCATTGTTCTGTGTACATATCTACCTATCTACATTACAGTTAACATTTTGGAAGTAAGTATGTAGTTACAAAGCTATTATTTACAAGATTATTACATTGTTGATTGTAGATGACCTCTAAATATTCTACAAGAATGCAAAATTATCTTTGCAACTAGGAAATGCAGGAGGATAATATATATTATGTATTGTTATTGTCAACTACTATCCCAGCCAACCGCGTGGATTGCATATTCTCTTACAAATTATACCTACATAGATACTAAAGTTTTCATCTTAACCAAGCATATTGTTTAAGAGAAACCTCCGTTGTAAAGCTAAAACGGTTTTTGGTAACATTTTTTCGAAATCCGGATTTTGAATCCAGACAAAAACGTTGCAATTCCTGTCAGCGTAGATTGGTAGAGTGCCTATGAACGCTTGGTAGAGGCCTGTAGTAGAGTCGATCAAAGTAGATTTTAAATTGTGTAATTTTAAATTATATTGTCTACATTTAATTTTTTTTGCAAATCATTGTAGTCAAGTTATGTAGATAAATTAAAAGAACATTTATAAACTATAAGTATCAATTTTTATTATCTTCAATCATACTAGTCGAACCACAGAGAAAATTGTAAACAAGTTATTAGCATAACATGTAGGTCCAGTTTATCATAGTAGTTCTAGTACCTACCTTAAACACATTTTGCTTGTCTTTGAGCAAAGGTCCGTCGAATAAATGTGATATTACGTTAAGGTCCAGGATCCAATCTCCTATAGCAACGCCAATGTGTTTTTCAGCCTGAAATAAACGTCTCAGTTATAAGATGCCGATATAAAAAAAATCTTTCCTAACTAATAAATCAATTTTGATGAGACTTTAACGCAAAGATAGCGGCCTTAGCGGGCCTTTAAGGAATAACGAAGAACACTTTTATCTGAAATCGACTTACGATTCCCGCAAAAGGAACAAAAAAGAAACCCCTCTTTTATTTAATAAAGATATAACTGTATTTTTTGCGTTAATTAAGTTTAATTTAATGTAAACGTAAATTAATTTTACCTGTCTATAGTAAGTTAGTACCTAAGCTAGAAATAAAAATCTAAAAAAGTGTTAAAATATATCGAATAGGTAACAGTCCGTAGATAATAGAGATGACATTCAATTTTAAACAGTGATAACGTCGTATCATATAGGTAACTGTTTGTATTATTTATAGCCTACAATAATAAAACACAAAGATAAAGTTGCGAATCGCAAGGTGCTCTTGCATTTAATCGTATAATACAGGCCTAACCAAAAAATATCAATACCTACATATTGTAAAACTGCAAGTAATTGACATAATATATTGTAAAATATTTCTTACATTTTTAGGCGATGTGAAGATTCCATATGGCAAGTTTTGTATAGGAAAATCCGAGTTCGCGGAATATTCTATAAAAGATTTCATTTTGTAAACGCGTCGGTGTCGTTGTTAGTTCACGTTACTACTGAAGTAACCGGACGAATCGAACGACCCGAGTTTATGATAGTATATTGCTAGCTGCATAGTAGATATGGAAATGAGGCAAATAAACATGTTTCGCTGCCGGCCGGCGAGCGGGGACTAGTCTGAATTCTTGGTTAAGTCAAGGACTCGTATTCTGCAAGGTCAAGCTAATATTAATTAACACGGGAACCTAAATTTTGAATATAGCTATAATTTTAATTAAAACAAGCCTCTTTTTGGTGATATGGCTATGCCGTTTTTGAAATATTGCGCAATTTAAACGTAACGATTTGCAAGTTCAATTATTAAAAATAATTTTTGCATCATGCACCCGTAAATTTGGCCCTTGTACGATATAGGTATTGACATACATCAATATAACCTTTGAATCGCCAATATGGCTTTGGAGTAGAGCTCTCATTGCACCTTTTTTGAAGAGCCCCATGTCATAGCCGAGAATGCCTCAGGAGGAATTCATTCCGCATACGCGTTTTATTATTTTAAATACACTGAAAGTCCAAGGCTAAGAAAGCTCTGGCAAGGAAGAGAAACAAATGCGAAATATTTCACTCAATTCTCAGAACCTATTGTACGGTTACGTACATTACTAGATTACTACTTGTATACTTTAGTGCAAAAACAACTGCCGCGCGACACGGACGCGCCAATAAACTTCACTACTACTTAACTCGACTTTCATTGCACTCACCGGTACGGTGCTAACTGGTACTGTACATTTTTTGGTCCTTCGATCTTTACACTCAGTGTATTTTGTGACCTTAAGTTGCGATAGCGAATCGGTTACCTGGCCTCCCACAAGCGGGTCTCCCCAGGATAATTGAGAAGGCGTCTATTTCGTAATAGCGGGTCGCAGATGCATTGAGTGCCAAGGACCTTCAAGTGTCAACGAAGTTCAATCGTAAACTGCGAGGAGCGTCGGATAACGCTTGAAGAAAAAGAAGATTTAAGCGGAAACTACTGCCTGTCTTCGTGTCCTGAACCAACACCTTGGAACTTCAAACTTACTAACTAACTATGGAATTACTTACCAAGCAAGTAGAATGCTTTGAAAATATTAAAACTTTGTGCACCAACTACAAAAAAGACAGTATCAATAGAAAAACTGTCGAATATTTAAACTCACGTCTTTCAAGCTTGGAAACACAATGGATAGATTTCCACGAAAGAAATGAAACACTAGTGCGTACTACAGAAGATAAAGAGAAAATTAGTTACTTCACTACTAACGTCTACGGGAAAACTAAACAACTTTACGAAAATACTAAAGCTAGCATCATGAACTTATTAATATCTCATCGGAAGCAGGAGAAAGAAGAAGATCCGGAATCAAGCGTGGATTTCGATCTCTCGGGAATATTAGAAGATGAACCTGACGAAAAGACGCAGCAACTGGTGAGTCGTCAGAGATGTAACTTTAAAGCGTTGGAAAGAGCCATGTCGAAAATTAAAGTTGAGCTGATAACTGAAAAATGGGAACTAGAAGATCATCTTGCAACCCTTAAGGGAAAGTGGGATCCTATTGACAAACTACACTGGGAATTAGAAGATACTTTGAAGACTTCAAGCTTAAACCAAGACTATTCTGTTAAATTTGACTCTATAGAAAAGAAATACGACACCTTGCGGAAACAACTTAACAACAAGGTGTGGTCCAACATCCACTATCAGCAAGCAGCTCCGAAAATCGACATACCGGACTTTCATGGAGACTACATTCACTGGATTTCATTTAAAAATTTATTTCTTGAGACTATACATAAAAATCCTACTATATCAAAATCGCAAAAAATGCAACATCTGAAAACAAAGCTAAAAGGTGAAGCGGAACGTCTAGTACAACATCTGACTGTTAGCGCAGAAAACTACGATTCTTGTTGGGAAATACTCTCTCATCGATATGACAATCGTCGTCTGCAGTTCACATCCTTCTTAAACGCTATGCAGCAGCTGCCCGTGATTCAGTATCCTAATACATACAACCTAAAGAAACTACATGACGTCATAACTGAAAGTCTAAACGGACTTGCTAACATGGACGTGGACGTGACAAGCTGGGGTCCAATGATTGTGTATTATATGTCACAAAAATTGGATGCTGTTACTTTCAACGAGTACTCAAAAGAGATTCAGAACAATAGAGAGCTGCCTAACTTAACAGAATTTCTTACATTTTTGGAAAGCAAGTTCATGGCCTTCGAAACTATAAAAAATCGCCATAATGTTTCTACTAATAATTCGCAAAAACAGATTAGTAACATGCAGTTCAATAAACCGACAAACAAGAATCGTCATTACTACAACTATAGAAACTCCAATGAAAAGTATAACTTGCCAAAGAAATCAACCTTATACAAAGACAATAAAGACTACTCAAAGGCTTTCTTTACTGCATTTGGAAATTGTCCATTATGTGACGGCAATCACGTTTTAATGCAATGTGCAAAATTTGTCGATATGGATATTTCGCAACGAAACAATACCGTCGCAAAATTGAAAGTCTGCAAAAATTGTTTATACCGTCACGAAAATACAGAATGTAACTCACTAAAAACTTGTAAAGAATGTAATTTGAAACATCATACGTTACTGCATATTACAAAAAAGGCGTATGCACCAACTAATAAAACTCAACCTTCAACTTCTATGCAACAAGGTTCTAACCATTTAATTACCAACAACATGGAAGTACTACTGACTACGGTCCAAATAAAGGTAAAAGCTAGGGATGGCACCTTTATAACTCTACGAGCTCTACTGGACCAGGGTTCCCAAGTGAATTTAATAACAGAGAATGCTGCGCAACTACTACGACTACCGCGAGATAAACTTAATGCTACAGTGTCTGGAGTAGGATCTGTTTGTGGAGACTGTAAGGGACGCGTTCAACTAACGTGCAAGTCAATACATAGCGACTATACTTTCAACACGCAAGCACTGATACTAAAGAAGCTTACCAACAACATACCTAACTGTACTTTTCCGAAGGCTAACTGGCCACATCTACAAAACTTAAAACTGGGTGACCCTGACTACAACATCAGCAGCGCAGTCGACTTACTCTTCTCGGCTGATGTGTACGCTGACATTATTATGGACGGGGTGCTTAAAGGAGATCAACACTCGCCAGTCGCCCAACAGACTCAATTAGGTTGGATTCTGTGTGGGAAACTACAAACTTTAAACTGTCATCTCGCTATCATTGATCTCGCTGATATATCCAAATACTGGGAGAATGAAGACATTACTCAAGGAGCCGAAGACATAAATAAGGATGATCAATGTGAAAACTACTACAATAAAACTACCCAGCGAAGCTCGGATGGAAAATATATAGTTAAAATGCCAATGAAAGAGAACTATGAAATTCAACTTGGAAAATCGAGGCCAACTGCTGTTTCACAATATTTACAACTAGAAAAACGTCTAGCAAAAAATACTAAGCTGTCCATTATGTACAAGGAGTTCATCAATGAATACTCTGAACTACAACATATGAAGCTCTCTGCTCAAATTTCAAACGCTGGTGAAGGTCAAGAATGCTATCTGCCACATCACGGCGTCCTGCGGGAAAATTCAATAACTACTAAACTGAGAGTAGTATTTAATGCCTCTAGTAAAACTTCAAGCGGGAAAAGTTTGAACGACTTGATGGAAAAAGGACCTAACCTGCAGAAGGATATTCAAAGCCTAATTTTAAAGTGGAGGTCATATAAATATGCCTTCACGGCTGATATAGAAAAGATGTACAGATGCATCTGGATATCGGCAGATCAACAGCATCTTCAAAAAATTATTTGGCGTCCTTCTCCAACCGAAACATTAAAAGAATACACTCTATGTACCTTGACTTACGGCACTAAATGTGCGCCGTGGCTAGCCATGCGGACGCTCAAACAGCTGGCGATGGACGACGGGCACAAATACCCAGCCGCGGCAGACACATTGAAAAATGAATTCTATGTAGATGACTTAATAAGCGGTTGTAACTCTCTAGAAGGAGCGAAGGAACTCCAAACTACATTGATTCGACTACTAAAAGGAGGAGGTTTTAATCTACGCAAATGGTCGTCTAACTGTTCAGAACTACTTGAACATCTAACTGAAGATCAAATTTCAACTAAGAATACTTTTGACTTTAAACAAGAAAGTACTACGAACACCCTCGGCCTTGGATGGAATCCTAACTTGGACGCATTCATATTTAACTGGAATATAAAGAATACATCGAAGAAACCATTGACAAAACGCACCCTTCTCTCAGAAATATCTCAACTCTACGATCCACTGGGGTGGCTTTCTCCAGTAACTATAACTGCAAAAATCATCTTTCAACGAGTGTGGGAACTGAAACTCGGATGGGATGAACAATTACCTATAGAAATTCAAAATGACTGGCTTAAACTGAGAGAACAAATATCTATTTTAAAAACTATAAAAATAAACAGATGGATTGGTAGCACTAAAAAGTCCATTGACTTATATGGTTTCTGCGATGCAAGCGAAAAGGCCTACTCGTGTGTCGTGTACACGCGCGTCATCGATGAAAACGGAGAACCAGTGCTGAATTTACTTACTGCAAAAACTAGGGTTGCCCCTCTCGCACAAAAGATTACTCTTCCACGATTAGAATTATGTGGAGCTCTATTATTGTCGCAATTAATGGAAAAAGCGAAACAATCATTGAATGATCACATCATAACGATGTGGGCTTGGAGCGACTCAAAGGTTGTCTTGGCATGGCTACAGGGAGAAGAGACTAAATGGGAGAGATATGTTGAAAATAGAGTGAAGAAAATAAAGCAAGTAATTCCGCCTAAACAATGGTCTTATATCGAATCGAAGAGTAATCCCGCAGACTGTGCTACTAGAGGAGTGGATCCGAGAAACCTATTGAATCTCAATCTATGGTGGAACGGCCCAGAAATACTAAAAACTTTCGTAGGAACTCATGATGAGAAACCCATAAAATGTTTATTTACAAGTAACATCGATGAAAAGGCAAAAGTGACAACCCTCGAAGAAAACAATGATAACTTTATTGTCAACTTAATGAATAAATGCAGTTCATTGACGCGTGTAAAACGCATCGTGGCTTGGATTATGCGATTTATCAAAAATATTCGAAACAATACAACAGCTGTGAAACCTGACGCTGCTAGTTACGAAACGGCATTAGGCATTTACCTGACTACAAGCGAATTACTCGCGTCCAATAAATTAATTGTACGTTTTATACAAAGGAAGGAACTTGAAACGGAATACAATTTACTTACGAAAAAACAACTTCTGAACACGAAGAGCCCTATCTATAAACTGTATCCTTACCTGGATGAAGATGGAATCATACGAGTTGGGGGTCGCCTAAATAAAACAAACTTACCTTTAGGCATGAAAAATCCGATTATATTACCACGAAAGGGAAAACTTACGCAGCTTATAATTGAAGAAGCCCACGCAATAACCCTTCACGGCGGAGCGCGACTTACGCTCGCTTTTATTCGCCAGCGATACTGGATCGTAGGAGGGAATCGTGCAGTAAAGACACAACTACGTCGTTGTGTACGTTGCTTACGCTTTAAAACAACAAATAACTACCAACTTATGGCAGACCTACCACCTCAACGAGCTGTTCCTTCACGCCCCTTTACTCACACAGGGGTGGATTTCACTGGTCACGTGGATGTCAAACTAAACAAAGGAAGAGGAGTGAAAACTTGTAAAGGATACATTGCCATTTTTGTGTGCATGGCTACAAAAGCGGTGCATATTGAACTTGTATCGGACTTGAGCACCGAAACATTTATCGCCGCTTTCCAGAGAATGTGCGCTAGACGAGGAACACCAAAGCACATGTATTCAGATTGTGGCACTAACTTCATTGGAGCTTCAAAAGTACTGAAAACCGAGTTTGAACTATTTAAATCTGAACTGCCTCCAGAGTTTTTCGACGAAATTGGAAAAATGGAAATTGAATGGCACTTTAACGCTCCAGCGTGGCCGAGCGCTGGCGGGCTTTGGGAAGCTGCGGTACGTTCAATGAAGCAGCATCTACATCGAATTTTGGGAGATCAAAAACTAACCTACGAGGAGTTTACGACACTACTAACTAAAATAGAAGCATGCATGAACTCTAGACCTATATGCCCCCTCACAGAGGACCCAGAAGAATTCTATAGCTACTTGACTCCAGGGCACTTTTTAACTGGAAGTCCTACATTGACGTTGCCACTATCAAACTATGAAGATGAACGGAACCTAGACTTACGTCAAAGGTGGCAACTAACTGAACATATGATGCAAAGATTTTGGAAATTGTGGTCCAGCGACTATTTAACTCAACTTCAAGCTAGAAGTAAATGGCAAAAACCAACTGAAAATATGGCCATTGGCGATATTGTCCTGGTAAAGGAAAATAACCTTCCGCCAGGGAAATGGGCGATGGGGAGAGTGATCGACGTGCACCCCGGAGAAGATGGTCATGTGAGAGTAACTACAGTCAAAACTCAATCTGGTGTAATTAAAAGACCAATAGTAAAACTATCAAAATTGTTACCAGTGAAATCTGAAGATATAGAGAACGAAACTGTAAATACAAATTTATCCAACAGATGTTTACCAGCTAAAAAGAAAAGTTTCATCACCATGTTTCTTTCTTTCCTCTCTATATTTACATTAATAACTCCATCATACTGCGTTACTACTGACGTCACTCGAAGCATGACACCGAACGCTCACATTACAAACCTCGGCCGCGAGCGTCCTATCTACTACGATACAATGGGGAAAATACAACTTATTCACGATGAATGGATCTTACTTACATACTATAACTTAACTACGTACTGGCAATCTACTCAAGATCTCGGAACTTTTTTGGAAGAAGTGAAAAGCCTATGTCATAAGCTGGAACCAAGATATTGTGAAAACACTATACAACAATTACTTCATGAGATGGAACTACTGACTTACCGCAATAACATCTTACTCGCCCCGCACAAACATCTATCTGATCGTAAAAAACGCGGTCTGATTGATGGGGTGGGCTACGTCGCAAACAGCTTATTTGGAATTTTGGATCAAAGGTTTGCAGATAAATACCAGCAAGACATTCAAGCTATTCAGAATAATGAAAAATATCTTCTAGAACTCATGAAAAACCAAACTACTATCGTTGAATTGGAAAATGATATTATGAGAAAAAATGACAACAATATTAGATATCAATTCGAACTACTCAACAAGTTTATGAACGACACAGGCATGAGATTAGCCAAACTTGAGTCAAAAATTGGAACCGTCATGGCAACTAACTATTTCAGTTCTGTGTCGCTCACAGCGCACTTACTGCTGTCAAACCTGAAAAGCATTCAAGATATGTTCTTTAACGCGCTCGTCGATGTCTACAAAGGTCACATCGACGTACACCTTCTCACTCCAGTCAACTTAATGAAACAGCTTAATGAGATCTCGGGGAAATTACCGAAAACTTTAACCTTCCCTGTGGAAAATATTGAAGAACAGATAAAGGAATTATACCAACTTCTATACGTAAAAGCTCGAGTTACTAACAACTATTTTATGTTTGAAATACATATACCGTTGACCAGCGACGAAGAGTTCACTCTTTATCGACCTATCCCGTTACCCCTGAAAACAAAAGAAGAGGAGACCGACACATACGTAACAGTGTCATTCAAATACATCGCTGTCAACTTCAGAAAAAACACTTTCGCTAGCTTGGATGAAGAACGAATGAACCAATGCATACAAAGAAGCACAGACAACTTTGTATGCACTGTAAACTTGCCAATTGGAAATCTAGCAAGCATGGAAGCACCGTGTGAAGCCAAACTATTAAGCCACGGTACAACAACGCCGTGTTACATTAAGAGAAAGAAATGTGAACCCGCCTGGATAGAATTACACTCCACGAACACTTGGCTGGTGGTGTGCTGCGACTCGTGCGCACTACGCACCGTCTGCGCTGGCGACGTGGCATCTTACCAGCTCAACAGGTCTTCACTTGTCACTTTAAACCAGGGATGCGTGATGCAAACAAAAGACTTAAGCATCTACGCTCATAACCTATACCATAGCGACTCGAGCATAAACTTAGATCTGGCAAAGATACCTAAAGTAGAGCTATCGATTAATACCATGCTTAATTCGCAACGTATACCGCAACTTCAGCTACTACCTGACGAAGAAAACTTAAGAATGGCCGGAGAACTACTGGAACAACAAAGAAACAACGAGATACAACTACCATCGACGATCACCAACCACGACATTCATCAATACTCGTTATGCTACGCCCTGGTAGCAGTCGTGGTCATTACAATATTGATATGGGTTTCTAAAAAACGCGGCTGGTGTAGTAAAAGGCAGTACACGCCCGAGAAATCAACAAAACGTGAGAGTTTCGATCTACCGCAATCTGGCCCTATTAAGACTAAACTTCAAAATTCATCCTCGTCAACGAAGGATCAGCGTAACGACGAGCCACTAGCGACGTTGGAGCAGCGTGGACCGCCTCAACCACAACCTCGGCGAGAACAAGAAAATGACATCGTCTTTGATTTTTGAATAATATGTTACTTAATTGTTTACTAGATGATTTTTCTTTTATATTTCTTATACCTGTTATTTTAACATTCATATTTTACACAAATGACGTAAATTTACGACAAAGTAATAAATAGTCAATTCATATAATTCATCCAAAATTCTTCACTATTATGAAACCAATTGATCATTTCTATTCCATTAATACATTTGTTTGATGTTTGTTTTAAACTGTATTAAAGAAAATACTTAGAAAGTAATGGGTACCTATTTTGCCGGATAAATCCAGTTAATTGACGTTGGCGTGTTGTGGTAGATAGCGCCGTCTGGGCACTCGAATGCATCAACATACTTATACTTTATGTTAGTCTTATTTATAGTTTCTGGGTTTGGATTTCAAGTGGAAACTTCGCTTATTTTTGCACTTTAAAGTGCAATTGTTTTATAGGACTGCTGGGCACAGGTCTGTCCCTACAACTGGCAAAGGATTGATAAAGAAACTTAGAAGTCTTGAAGTATTAAGCATTCTCTTTGCCGTAATTTTAGAGCAAAAAAAAAATATTATACGACTTTCGTTTTTTTTGGTTATAAAGTTATATTTTAAAGGGACAGTAACTGCTTTGTAAAATTATTTGTTGATGTAGAAATTTTGTACTTTTGTACTTTTGGAAAAAAATGCTACTTTAAAATTATTATTGTAATAAAAGCCCATGTATAATGTTCATAAGTATCCTTATACCTACTTCTGATAGCATAGCCGAAAATTTATGAGTGAAATAATGTAGATGTATAAAAATCTAGAATTATTTTCTATTTTTAGTTGATCTACTGAAGACTACACAATATTGTCATAAAGACAATAATTAGAAGAGCTGATACTTAAGTTTTAAGGATCCGCATTTTAATTTTCACACCAAAAGTTTATCCAATTAATAAAATACCCCAAAGTTTCTAAAAACAGAAACAATATGTTTGCATAATGTCATTAATTCCCACATTTCGTGCATATCAAGCGTCTGGGAATTTATTTATTATTCACGCCTCTACGGCCGAATTAATTTATATGGCTGTTGGGCAGTAAAGGGCCACGTAGCTTTGATGTGACACAAATTCTCTACACGGGTTTCACGAAGCAATTATCTGTCTATGTTACAGCTCTATATAGTTCGTATGTTTAGTGTTATGTAATAAAATTGTCATACACCTGTGACGGGCGAAATGATGTGTGTATTAGGTAAGTATATAAATTAAATTTATTTTATTACTTTATTTTAATTGTTTTATGATTATTGTTGGCACTTTGTGTTTTATGTGTAGGTTGTGGAGTTAAAATTATATTATTAATTCATGCGGCGAAAATGGGTGAATGTATATTATCACACTTTATATATTTCTCTCTAGAGATATAAGTATTTTAAGTAAATTGACCTTAAAATATCTTTAAATTTAATTTTGGAATAAATGAGAATTTTTGACGTTCACAATATTCTACGTATTGTATGTAGTTGTAGTTTTTAATAGAGTCACATGGACAAATAAAGAAATGTCTAGATTGGAAACAAATTTTTATAACAAAAAGATGGAATTATATAGTTCAATATCTCTCATCTAAAGTCATTACCGAATCCATTTATACACTGGATCATTATAGTCAGTGTTACTTAAAAAGTGATCAACTTTCATGCATTGCAAAATATCAATGTTTACCTTTGAGGAAGAAATTGAACAAGTTTTGCAATTTTCGCGCTTAGCAAAACGAATAAACTTGTTGCAAATGATTACAGTTTCTTTATTCAAACAGCGTAAACAAAAAGGCAGGTAACAATTATAGCGATATAATTCGAGAGAAATAGCGGAAGCCGGAATAGCGCAGTTTGAATAATTGCAATTTGCATAACTTTGAATAAGTCAACTGGAGCTATAAGGAGCAGTTTCAATGCTTCGGCCTAAAGTTGGATCTTACATCGCACAATTGGTTTAATTTAGGATCTTTTACGGCCGCAGCAGTGGTAGCCTGGGGGTTCGAAATTCGGTTTCTTAATCTGGTGAGGGTCTAAGGTTCAAATTTCCGCAAATATCTCATTTTTATATATTGTAAAGTTGAAGCAAAAATATTTTGAGAGTTCAATGGTTCTCAAAAGTATGAGAAGTCTGCCAATCTGGATTTGGCTAACGTAGTCAACATAGTCAATCCTTTTTACTTTGAGATGAGGCCCCTGTCTAACAGTAGGAGACTTTTCTCTGAGACGAGATCCCTGTTCAATAGTAAGAGATAAAAGGGTTGATGATGAAGGTTTTTAGGGAAAAAATACTTCATTTCATTTATTTAGCCTTTTATAAATAGCGAAGCAAAGCAGATGGTAAAGATTCTCTTCTGTACGAACATTTACACCATCAGAGGAGTCGTTTGATGCATACCCAGTCTTAAAGTGGCGTTCTTTTTACGTTTTTTTTAAGTACTCCTTTTAATGGCTACACTGTGTTCCAATTTTAAGGTTGTAAAGAAGGAATATTCATCAGAAATTCTAAGTTAGTTCTTAGGACACATTTGTGACTTAAAATGGATCCTACATATTTGCTGTTTATTACATATACTTCAGTTCTCTAAAGTCTACTATTTTTTTACTAATTTGTAGTTGTGACGAATTCGCATAAAGTAAAATAAAACATTTTTTTCATAACAATGCTTTTATTTCATAAAAGTGTAAATTCCAGAGTTCTGGCTTCTTTTAGTTTCATTGGCTTCGTTAAATGTTAAATTTATCACATAAAGATTGGCAGGTACAAAAAGTACAAACTTTAATATAAGTTAGGGTTTATAATGGAGAGAGCAGCACCCACTAAATGTAATGAACCGGTCATCAGGACCGACACACCAGACTCGTCTTTAATGCTATGAAGTGCATCAGATACACTTTCTAAAACATCAATTTTCGTATCGTCCGAATCTTGATAGTTTTTCCATATATTCGCATTATTGTTACATTTTGCTATCAAATCTTTTTGCTCCACGGAAGAATAATTGTCTTGGTTCTTGTTGACGTCCGCATAAGCAGTTGGAATGACGAAATATATTTTTTTATACTTGATACTTCTCAAAGGCCTTAAAAGAATTTCCACATCTCGGTCACCAGTTGCACTGAATACCAACACTTTGTCACGATGTCTGCAAAAGAAAAAAAAGTACAGAATTTAAATTATGTTTAAACCATTTGTCCAATTTAAACAAAATATAGGTACACTTTACGTAAAAATAATGCTCCGTTTTGCTTGAATTTGCCTACACACCTAGATAAGTGTGAAGAATAGGTAGCCTTCACACCACTGTGGCTACAATGAAATCAACTGTTTATGCCAACATATTGAGAAAAAATACTCAGCCTAATGTCTCATTATCAAGTGTAATCTTAATATACATAATTATAAAACACGTATTACAGAATTTTCAAAAGTGTATTGTTTGTGTACCTTCAGCTTAGTATAAAATAGTATTTTTTTAATAGCAGTGTTATGTTTGCTTTGGTAGCCGGTATGTGTAAATAAATATATCGACCCACCTATTATTCTCGTCGAACCATTTCGCACAAATCTCCATCGACTCCTTAGTGTGTGCTCCATCCAAGTAAAAGTGTATGTTATCTGTCTTTATAACCTGGAATCTCCCTGGCCATCGGCATTCCTTCAACCCTTGCACCGTTTCAGGTGGTAACGTCGTCACTATGTTACATTCATTATCTTTATTGGCCTTCTCTATCTCTATATTGCCATTACTAACTTCATTGGTCGTTCCATTGACTATAGTTCGTTTAATATACCTCATCCAGGCATGGGCTAGCTGTATGGCAAGCGATGCATTTGTCCTGTACGCTTCTAAGTCTATCGGCAACACCTTGGTTCCATTAGAAAATTTATACTCGTTGAATTCTGGTG
>DWIJ01000117.1:0-14041 GCA_018248315.1 Chioides albofasciatus
GAGTTTCATACCAAAATATTTATATTTAGAAACAGAACAAAATGCAAGAATATTAATATCATTTCAGTGTATTTGATCCAAAGGGATTAAAAACATAAGGCTATACAGCCATTGTCAAGATTTTCATACAAAAAAATTCATCCCGCTTCATACTGACACCATTAAGATTGATTTTTCAGACGTTTAACATAATTATTTTACAGAACAATTTATTAACATTTGGTAATAATTCGTGGGGGCTACTTTTTTCCATGTCCGGTCATTTAATACTACGTAACTAGTTGAATGTGATTGATCCAGTTTTTATGTGAGGTCTCTTACAACGACCATGGGTATCAGTGGCCATTTAACGCGGATTTTTCTTAATAATATAATAGTAAAAAACGAGCGGTAAAAGGACTGTAGTCCTATCTGGGGCTTAATGCAGATACCTAGTAACTGTACTAATGGTCTTGCGGTCATTTTTCGTAATTTTCCTTATTCAATATTAATATTACGTATTTTTGTAAAGAAGTTATATAAGTAGTTACGACATTTTGTGTACATTTTCTTATCAGAGCGAATTGCATTCAAACTACACATCTGCGACTTCAGATAGGACTCTAAATTTATCTCTGGGTTGATTATAGACGTCCATAAGCGGCAGTACCCATGAGACTTCAAGTTTGTTGTGGCATTATCATTTGACCAATCATACTATTTTTCAGAAAATATTACAGGTAAAATCCGAGATACATTTTCAAGGAAATTGCAGTTACAAGTTACCTACGACTAATTACATGAAGAGTTTTCTTAGAAATTACAGCATCTTCTATTATGGCATGCTTTATTGGAAAAAAATAGTCATAGAAATAATATACTTGCTAAATATTATTACACAATTCTAAGTATGAACAAAAAGGATAATTAAATAGATCTTGCAGTTATTAATTAGATTCTTCTGATTTTTCTCATATTTACCTTGATTTTAGAGCTCCGTAGGTACTCAAAGGGTAAAAACGGAAGCCTATTAATAAGTCACAGGGCTCTATCTCTTGAACCGTAACAGACAAATACTTCAAATTGTTACAGATTAATGGGGGAAATAGTAAATACTTCTATTTGTTACAGATTACTTATAATGGTGGCTGCTACAACAACAAATACTAAAAAACATTCCAATTTCCACGAAATGGCACCCCCTGTGAAACTAGCCACATACATTGGTATATGAATCATGTCGAACGGTCGCGGTATCGCGAAACACTCGCTGGACATACATAAAAAAATACGTGTCGAATAGATAACCTCTCTTGTTTTGAGAAGTCGGTTAAAAATGAAAATGTCTTCAAAATAAATGGGGATTGCCATATAAGAAACCGCAGCTCGTCCGCATCCCTCGCGTTATCTATTGATCTATTGATCGTTACTATTGATAAAATAGAAAATAAATAAAAAATGGGCGTTACAGAACCCTCCATGTGGGAGTTCGATTCGTTTTATCCAATCAACAACTATTTTATCGGAGTAACAGACGAAGGTGTCCAGTCTACCTAATGGTAAGTGACCACTTACGCCTGTGGTCCTTTGAAATAAACCCCATCTGACGTCGCCCACCGATAAGTTGCTATCCCTGAGGAAAAATAGGTACAAAACAAAACAGAAAAGGTTCAAACTGGAATTCAGCAGCGCTTAAATCTGTTGTTATTAGGTATAATGGTAAACTCTTTTTAAATCGACTTCGGAGGAACGACGGCCTCACCTATTTCTGTCCAATAACGGCTGTGTTAGGCTCTGAGTACCCGTTTGAAAGGTGTGGTAAGGGAGACATACTTTTCCGAGGCATTCCAACTTAGTCCTCAGGAATCTCATGTTATCTGGGGTTAATTACAGATGTCCATGGGCGACTTACCATCAGGTGGACTGCATGGACGTCTGCTACTTTATATTATAAAAAAATACTTAGTCCTCAGGGATAGCGGCGCATTCGTGGCTTACCTCAAGTAGAATCTTATCTCATTTGGGATTGATCACAGATGTCTATGGGCGGCAGTAGCCAATTACGATCAGGTGGACTGATCTGCTACTCCAATACCTATTTTAAAAAAGTGTATGAATATTAAAAAACCTAAGTACCTGCTACTTACTGTACCTTCATTTGTACACCATAATTATGTTTATATCACGTGCTATAGGTAACTCACTATCCTATAGGTAACTGAGTTCTGGGAAACAATTATCAGTATTGCCTCTAATTATGCTTAATGGCATTGTTGAAACGTTTAATAATATTATTATAATATAAATAATTTGTTACTGTGTTAGAACACGGTAAACTTAGACACCGCTTAAATTTTTTTGTATTTTTGACATAGTATGGTTGGCTTCCATACTATGTCAATAATACAGAATGTAAAATACTAAATTATTTCAGTTAATAAATATTGCGTGTTTTGACTTTACTCTGCACTTTTATCAAAAAAACAAAAGAGTCTCAAAATTAGAGGGCTTTCACTGAAAAGGGTAGATAGCTTTATACGTGGCCCTTAAGCCCTTAAAAGAGTTCCCTTGGAGCCATGGCGTCTATGGAGATTAAAATCACCTTGGAACCAAAAGATAAGCCTCATAGGCATAAAACGCCTACTTAGGAAAAAAGATTAAGCAAATTTTACCCAAGAGCCGGTAAAAGATTGCAGTAGATAGAACACGAGTTTGGTTTTCGAGGGCTCATTATAATATAAAGTTATACGACGAGTGCGAACTGGAGTTCAAATTGGGGGTTCCGTAAAGTTTATGTAAGGAAGTGAAATTTTTATAGAAATAAGTTTTCTTGTATGTGTGACGTTTAATTGTTTAATTGTTCAGTTTTATGCGCGTGAAATGCTCTTATGTGCTTCCAATTATTATATGGAAGTTATTATGTAGAATTTAAAGTTTTAAGTGTTACGTATTATGACCTTCCTTGTGTGAAAGTCACATCGTAAACGGTACAGGTGATTCCAATATTAGCTCATAAGACATACATACAAAGGTATCAAGCTTAGGTTTTGTGTTTTATTACCTGCAAGTAAGATCACGTGAGATTTTGTAATCACATACCTGTTGACTAACTTTTACATAAAAAATGTTCAAACAATTAAATTTATTTGGCTGTTTTAATATTAATCTGATATAAATTCCTATAATACTAACATTTAATTGAAGCTTAAATTCTGCACCAATAATAAAACAACCAAAAATATTCGTCAACAGCTGAAACGCGCGTCATTTAATCCAAAGCGTTGTTCAAAAACATACCCCCAATGGTTCATTACAAGCTTCACTACGGAACCCTAATTACATTTCAGGTCACAGCTCATAATGGCTGCGGTAAAGTTAAATGAGATCGCAAAAATACGCAGCTGTTAATGCTTTCCGCAGTTAGTGGTACAATGGGTATTGTTAATGCAGGTTAAATAACAATAATATACTGTATTATAATACATACTAGCGGACTGGCTGCTAAATCAGGAATATAAAAATAGGTGTTATGTGAGAAATAAAAAATAAATTATAGATTAAATTAATTTAATGGTGGTAGAATTCTCAGTGATTCGACTTCGGTGGCACCATCGCCACAGCAGTGTTAGGCGCTGATGTGCTCTGGTTTGAAGGGTGTGGCAAGGGAGACATACTTTTTCGAGGTATTCTAGCTTAGTCCTCAAGGGTAGTGTTGCACCTGTGACCGAACTAAGGGTAGGAATCTAATGTTATCTGGGGTTGACTATAGATGTCCATGGGTGGCAGTAGTTACTTACCATCAGGCGGACTCTATGCTCGTCTGCTACTCCTATATTATAAAAAATAACTAATTAACCCTAGATGAGATTAATTTCCTACCTAGAGTCGGCCACAATTGAGTCAGTACTCCTAAAAACTAAACTCACATCTTTCAAACCAGAAGACACCAGCGCTTTACACTGTTGTTATTAGACTGAAATAGGTAGAGCAGTGTTAACGCCGGAATCAAACCACAAAAGGTTCAGCCTTCCAAAACGATAAATCATAGAAGGTCACAATTCATTAGAATAAAATGCCGTTATCAAAGCTAAGTGAAATATAAATCCCATTTCTCTCGAGTCACGCCAGAATGCTTTATAGCCGACTTCATGGGTAGCAACCCTTCATCAAAATTCCTGAAACGTTCCCAGCCTTTTAGAGGGAAGTGCGACGTTTGTCACGTTGCCTTTTGGTTACGTCACGGGGCCCTTTGTGGTATACTCAAGGATGTAGTTAGTGGTGGGTATAATAGTACCTAAGTTGATATACCCTTGAATACGCAAAACTACTAGAACTAAACCTTAAAATTAAATTAAGGCTAATGTTAAAGAAACTGGATTTTTATTTTCCTTAAGAAGCTAAAAAAATGTATTTCTGAACACAGAATTAAATAATTAATTTAATTTAAAAAAAACGTGTTTTATATTCCTTACATAGGATTTTGATTTCAATTTTAAATGATAAAATTGGTAATTTAGATAGGTATGTACCAAATATTTTATTTAGAGCAGCGATAGCCTAGTTAAGTAACTCATTCGAGAGGTCCGAGGTTCAAATCCCATGCACGTACCTCTGACATTTCTAAGTTATGTGTGTTAGAAATTAATTATCACTTGCTTTAACGGTGAAGGAAAACATCACGAGGACACCTGCATACCTTAGAGTATTATATGTAAAAACACATCTCTAAGGTATGTAAAGTCTACCAATACGCATTCGACCAGCGCGGTGGGCTATGGGCTAATCCTTCTCATTCAGAGACGAGACCCGTGCCCAGTAGTGGGACTGTAATGGGTTGTTGATAATATTTTTTATGCCAAACATTGAACGTACTTACCGCTAAAACATTTTATGAAAGCTTGTTGAGTTAAGATAAAACTACGGCACTAAAGCTAAATACTAAATTTTTTATAAAAAAAAATCTCGACCATTTTTTTGGACGTCGTTCTTAATTTTAAATTTCATTGCGATGTTATTACTTAAACCTCGTGAAACCGTAGCTGAATTTATTTTTAGAAAAGCATTAAAATCCCCCCACAAATCTCGCACACGCGAAATGAACTCAGAATGAGAAAATTCGAATATGAAATTCTGAAACTGCATTTTAAATCTGCACAGCGCAATAAAAGGCATTTCTAGCATCTTCTATGTCTGTGTACTGTATGCAATATGCGATGTTTTAAGGCGTTTTTGCACTATGCGACATCATTTGTCGTCGCTACACTCCATACGTTTGGAAAACGTATTTTGTACTTATTTTTATTTCCAGACAAAGAAACTAACGATTGAATGTCGTATAGTTCAAAAATGTCTTCAGTAACACAGCCACGGAGACATGAGCCAATCCTGTCAAAATATTGTATAGAAAATTATATATGTCCTAGCCCGTGTCAGATACATGCAACATCGGTGGATATAAATGGATGTAAAGTTTTCTGCTATTTCCCTGTCGTGAAATAACGTTCGGAAGAAACAACATGTTTACATTTTTATGTTGATACCTATTTTGTACAATATCATTACAAAAAAGGCAACAATATAATGTCAGAGCCGACATAGCTTTTGACATACTTACAAAACTATCATACCAAGCGCATACTTTAACAAAACAGCCCGTAGAAGTAATTATGCCTCGATTTCGTATATAAACGTACTCAAGTCGGAGTCGTCGCATTTTGTCAAGTCGTGTCGTGTAGTGGAAAGCGGATATGCGAACATTATTATGAGTCGTGCGGTGGGTATCAAGCTCATGGAATTTTTCTTCCACGTAATGGACGCCACATGTTCTCATATTTTACAGAGACTGCTTATTAATAGACGCCACTAGAACTACGAAGGCTCTCTGTTGAAACTGTTCTAGTTTCAATGATAAATGATATGAAGAACCTTTCTGTTAAAATGTTTGTTACGAAGCTTTAAAGATGTGTTCTGTGGTATCGGTTTAGAAATTTACCGTGCTTTATTCTAATGTATATGACTTAGGTCTAAGACATGGACATCAGTTTCTTGTGAAGCAAAACCCAGCTCCAAAGGCGATTCGATTATACATAAATTAATATTGACACGCAGTTAAATTTTTTTGATATGTTTGCAGTAGCGACATCAATTTCAAGTCACTGTACTCACATAACAGATTCCAAAATAATATAAAGAGATATTCTAGCAGACTGAATTGCTCAGGTTAGTTACAATTTTCTGGAGTAATCAATTAATAGCGGTATTATTATGTTCCCACCCTTTTCCTTTTGATAAGGTGATTTTTAAGCTCCGAAATAGAGCTGGCATGAAATAAACTCAATTTCCTTAAGAAAAAGATATAGTAGAAAATTAAACCACCCACTTTTCAACAACTTAATTGCAAACCACTACTAACAACAAAGTAATGAATATTAGAATGAATTTTTATTAACCTCATGTGCTTTTACGAGACTCTTCCACAAGTCTAGGTCTGTGTACGTGCGGTCGTGAGGTGCTTTTAGCGCGGACGATATATGAGGGGCATGCTCACTGGCTTAAGCGGGCTACTCACGCCTGCCGCAGGGCCGGTAGGGTGCATGGCGGTCGTTGCGATTTTGGGAGTTTCTACACACTTGCCTGTCGTGTTTCAGAGTATGTTGACCAGCTTAGGTTATGGCGGCAAGAGCAGTCTAGGGACTAAGGGTTGTCCCTGTAGTTCCGGGACCAGAATAGGGCTACGGTATCTCCTGTCTGTCGTAAGAGGCGACTAAAAGGGGGCTTCCGGGGTTGCGAGTGGCAAGAGGGAGCTCGAAACACCCGGCCAGCAACCCCGGGAAGGACTGCGGTATGTGAGGTGTTAGGGCGGTACGAATCCC
Organism: Chioides albofasciatus; assembly: GCA_018248315.1. Lineage (NCBI taxonomy): Eukaryota > Metazoa > Arthropoda > Insecta > Lepidoptera > Hesperiidae > Chioides > Chioides albofasciatus. The sequence continues at coordinate 6,852 of DWIJ01000117.1, forward strand.
ACATAATCCCGTGTCGTTCCCTATCGGGTACTATTTGAAGGTTTCCCCTCGTAAACAAAAAAAAGGGACTAAGGGTGGAATCACGCATCTGCTACCCTGCCGCAGGGCGAATTTCAGAAATTGTCCCTGCTTGCCTACACACATCACAATTACGAAGGCAATTTAAGATCTTCCTTACTCTTGCACCCTGCGGCAGGCATGTGAGTAGCCGGCCTTATGGCATTTTTCCTGACATGACATCGCGAGTGTCGTATGTTATCTGGAAGCGTCATTTGTAATGATGGTCGCCTGGGGAAATTTTGGGCAAAAATGGGCAAAATTATCAACATTTTGACGCGGTACAGACGTGCGATAATTTTAAGTTTAATTAAACTTTATTTCGAATACATTGGTGTTTTATTGTAAGTGTATTTAATCTATTTAGTAACAGATCTATTTACTATGAAATGCATGAAATAAAATTTAGTTAAGCATTATTTTTGCTCGATAGTTTGATTTTTGTAATTTATCTAGATATGGAGCATTACAGGATCTGTCACATATTTTGGTCACAGTTTGAAATTAAACTAATTGATACATTTTCTTAAGTAAGCCTACTGAATTTTGGAGATCAAATCAGCCTCAAATTATGTTTTATTTACCGAAAAATGTTTTATACAACAAAAACATACGTACAATTACTATTTCCTAGATATTTTTCAAACTATAGCTAAACCTTTTTCTGAGACGAGACCCTAGCCCACTAGTGGAATAATAATATGATGACCCAAATACTTCAGTTTAGCCAAGTTCCACAGCTATATATACATAATGTATGACGTCTCAGTAAAATGAACTAAAAAGCGCCTCTTTATTCATAATTTCACTGTGAAAGCACTCAGTTCTGGGGGCGGGGGTTGAGGGTGATAATGGGGTGCGACGTTACTTATTATATTTTGTAGGTCGTTTCCGAAGCAAATGCTCAGGAGTTTAGAAGCGATTTGGAAAATTCTGATACAAACTTATTTCCAACAGTTTTGTTCGGCGTGTACATTTTGGAATATTTCAGGAACGTAACTCCCAGCCTAATATGAGAAATGTATTTTCGAGTAAATGTGCCTTTTCCTATAGTTTTTCATTTATTATTAGTTCGTACAATTTGTTTCCTATAAGCAAGTCTATCCTATGGTGTAGTAATCAATAAAGCGTATTTTCAGGGTTCCGTACCTCGAAAGGACAAATCGAAACCCTTTTAGGATCAATTAGTTGTCCGTCTGTCCGTCCGTCTGTCTGTCTGTCAAGACCCGTTTTCTCAGGAACGCGTGAAGGTATTAAATTGAAATTCATGTCAAATACTCAGGTGTATAATATCTTTAAGCTGTAACAAAATTATACAATTATGTAGGAAATCCTCGGCGCGCTATTCCGACTCGCATTGACCAACTTTAAAAAAAACTCTTTCGTTGGATAGCAGTAACCACCTTCATCAGCTGGTCTGCATGATCTTTTGCTACTTCAATATAATAAAATAATAATAACACAGCCATCGGTATACATTCCTAGGCAGTTAGTTCAAATCCGCCTCAATCCGGATTTATTCAGATTGAACCAGTTGTACAAAAATATGCTGTAAATAAAATTGCATCCGCTGAGTTGTTAGCGTTGTTCGAACATCCAATATTTACGAGCACGAAACAAGTTCCCATTAAATATTATTTCTAAGCAAACTTTATTATTGCAGTCGGGAAAGTTTCTATGTAAAGAGAAATGTTTTTCTATTTAAGGTTCAATTTTCTTGACTGTGGTTCTATTTCCAGTCGATTTTAGATTGCGACTGTTCAGAAGTTGTAACTGAAAGGTGGTAGAAACAGTGTTATGTGAATCGAAAGGTACCGCCGTTACATCTACTTCTAACGTAAAGAAGTTCTTGCATTCTGATGAAAAGCTATGGTTGCTGGCTGACTTTCATACGAGACGACCATTCAGGAATGACGGCAACACATCTGTCTTCAGGTCTTTTAGGTGATGATTGTCTTCAGGTCAAAAAAAGTGGATTGCATGTCCGTCATAGTCTTAATAGCCTACAATTTGCGTCATTCATACCGATTCTGTACATTACATCTGGGTGTCATAAGCTGTCTTCTTCAGTTTTCTATGTCAATCTTTGACCACTGTTGAAGTAAGGCCTTTCCTAACCAAGATCAAAACGTTTAGTCCAAAAATTAAGACGATTTCTAAATCTGTTTCAAGTCATCATTTCATTGTCCGCCTCACAATTCTTTGCAAATTTTACCTAAAATTCGTTTTCATTCAGGAACCTTTACCTCTTTACCTATCCTCTTCTGGTCACTCCAGAAATACACACTCAAAAACCGTCATAAAGTTAAAACAGTTACATCGCAATTAAGGTCATTAAGTACACAATAGACACTCGTAAAACAGTATCAGATTCGTCCTTATCTGTAATTGTATCTCCTCTCATCATGTCTCGGAACAAATCCGGACGAATAGTAACAAAATAACGCCGGTCCGTCAGTCACGTTTGTCCGACATCCCTGATTGATCGTCCACCTTAAGTACTGTTATGCTAGGGTTGCTAACGTTTCTATTGTCTCTACTAACAAAGTGATTGTGACAAATAGTTGATGATAGCTTTGGAATACACGTATATTATAGTGAATACATCTTCGGTATTATTTAAAAATATTGAAATAGTCATGAAGTTATAATGTTTAGAAAGATTTCATGGAAAATCTTCGAACTGTATCAAATCACGCGGATTCATTTTCAGTTAAAAAGAATTAATGTTACTGTGGTACCTGCCTATGGATTTCATTACCATCACTTTTTATTCCACATTTCAAACAATAGTCTCTTTTCAGGTAATTTAGTACATCCCAATTGCAGATATCATCATATATATCATCATTGTAACTTAAAAAAGTTAGAGGTACGTGCCTGGCATTTGAACTTCGGACTCCTCGAACGAGAGGTCGAGTTTCTTAACCACTAGGCTATTTCTTCTCCGTTAAAACTTATACGTTGACAACCCTACAGCACTTCGTTGTTAGGGCTGACGGCGCGGCCCTCCGCATCCGCCTGAATAAATCTACCAATGTTTGTTTTTAGATAACGCTACGAGTGATTGATCGGGTTGCTGTAAATGGCTCGCGGACATGTTATATATTAGAATTTCGTTTGTTTCACATTGGGCATGAATTAAAGTTGTGGAACTTGGCGCTTTTATACGCTCCAATGGAGACCAATTGCTGATTTGACACGATAACGCCGCCATACCTATTTCTGCCTAGTAACAGCAGTGTTAAGTGCCGCTATGTTCTGATTTGAAGGGTGTGGTAAGGAAAACATACTTTTCCGTAGCATTCTGTAGCTTAGTGCTCAGGTGTAGTGACACAGAGATGGGCCCAGTTGTGAGCAGGCGCCGTCGGGACCGCGGACGAATGCTTTTAGCGTAGTCCCGACAAAGGGCGTCCAGGGGAACACCGTGGTGTTTTAGCCGGTAGGAGTCCGGCATATGCTCTCCGCTGCCCCCGCGGCTGAGAGGAACCCATGACGGATTTCCCCACGAAAAAAAGGCTATCAGTTTTTGTCGTAGTGACTGCACTACTACAAGGGTTTTTTTACTTTTAGTCGCTACATTGAGGGCCCAGAAGTAAATACTTTCTTGGAAATATACACATCTTTATAGAAACATGGCAGAAAATTACGTCGAAAAAATAATGCTACCGGAACCTAAAGCATATGAAATACTTACGTATGTCCTACAACTGTATGTAATATTTAACTCACTACAGAAGTTAAAAACGATCTAAAATTTTGTAACTTAAAAAAAATTTCAAGTATTCTATTACCTGTTTAGTACCTACTATAATATTTTTTATATACGAGAGATATAATAAAAAGATTAAACGCGGGGTAAGGCTTATCTTACAAAATATTGTAAGTCGAAAAAAGTTGTGTTATTCCTACAAATTAATATGTAATATGGATGTAGCCTCAAGTAGTCACCGAAGTGATTTTCATGAAACTTCGCTGGGATAATCCTTTGAGCCCTAAATAAAGCTTTGCATATATTTTATTTCACCATTCAATTCCTAAGAGGATGAAAAGAAATACATTTTGCGTGGAGAAGTAATAAAAATGCCTATCATCCTTAAACTTAGAACATAATATTGACTACAACACAAAATAAACGTTACTTCGTCAATTTTGTTCAGAAAAACCTTGAAAAACGTCTTTCAAGTATATTAAAAAATATATCTGGAATGAAATACATTTAAATCCGCTTGAGAAATTTCGTACGAAGCAATAGTTAATTTTAGAAACGATACATCCACATCACAGACAAAGTAATTCACGAGTAATTCATCTGTTAAAATATTAAACAGTTTAATTAGAAACCTTCAATCTCCGTTGCTATACAAACTTCAAACGTTTATTTGCACGAAAACGTTGAAGAGGGCAAGATTTGGTAAAAGCTTAGGCTGTTTATAAACGAGTCGATTATTACGCGCGGTAACAAAGTTAAAGTTATGCGGGCCACTCACACGCCTGCATAGTGTTCGTCGCGATATCGTAAGTATCTTTACACATTTGCCTGGCGTACAATGTTCCAGAGTATGTTGACTTGCTAAGGTTATTACGGTTGGGGCAATCTACGGTCCAAAGGTGATCTCGCGCGCTTGCCACTCTGCCGTAGAATCGATCTCGGAATTTGCCCCTGATTGCCTACACACATCACAATTAAGGAAGCAATTTAGGGTTATCCTCATTCTTGCACCCTAAATCGCCCCTGCGACAGGTGTGTGAGTAGCTCGTTTTAGAAGTTTTTCACCGCACTAGGGCAGTTATCTGGTGCTTAGTTCGGGAATCGTTTTCTATGAATACTTTATTGAAATGACTTCTGTAGTTTCGTTTATTTATTTATTGCATGTTCTTCTTTGAATTGAACACTAGGTATCTATGAAGTTTGTATTATCCACAGTACTTTTGCTGTTTGCAGTTAATAAACTGATATTAATTATTATGTATCATCATTGCTAGTGGAAAAACCTTTGGCAGTCAAACTGAAACCTAAGGTTTTTTAAGTCCTTTGTACAGAAGTACTTCTGTTGGTATTTTATTTAAAGTTATGGGAATAGTTTTGCCTAGAAGGCAAGGTTCTTTATAATATTCTTAAAATGCTCCGAACAGAACTCAGTTATCAATAACAATGAGATAATGATGACGATATATTTTTGCTGTACCAAAAACGCCTACTTTGTAAACAGCCTAACGGAATAATGGGCTTTAACTAATAATAGGCCCTTTCAACTCAATGTCAAGCCCCTACAAACCTTATCTACTTGTCGGCTTATACCAAAGTTGACGCCTTTGAGATAAACTTTGCGGTTGTCGATAATGCAGGGATTCAGTGATGTTCTTGCCGAACCGTTGAGATTGGCCAGATTAGGGATAAAGTTTCCTTACCAAGAAACGTCTTGTGGATTGAGCAATTTTAGTACAATAGAGGTGTTTAGGGAGGAATACAATTAGTAAAGAGGAATCCACATTTTGAACTTTAAGTAAATTTTAGATTTAAAACGATTGTGAAAAAAAAACAAATATTGTTTTTGTATGTTTTTATTTCTCACTTGTGGGCATGTCACTAAATACAAGTGTAAGAGGCTTATAACAAACTAAACTATGCTATTGGGGAAAGAACCTATTAGTGTGTCGAATATTCTGTTGTTATTGTAGAAGTGAAGAGTCATAGCCCTGGTGGTTCGCCTGGAGTGACACCATCACTATATCTTTGTACGTTTCCTTTGTGATTGTTATTTGACGATTGTGGTAAGGTAATGTAGCTTATAATTGTAACAACAATTTTAGATATCATACATGTACTTCTGGGTAGTCATTCATACATACTTTGTATGTTAATTCTTTTACCAATTTGCCAAGTGCTAGCGCGGTGGAGTATGGTCTAAGTCTCTCGCACTGAAAGGAGACCCGTGCCCAGCAGTGGGACAGTAATGAGTCACATATAAAACAACTTTTGAACGTAATAATACTGAACCAGCTAGACAAAGTAGATAAGCAACCCATCAGAGGCTACGCTTTTCATAAGAAATATCCACAAAAACTCTTTAGACCCTCCATTTCTTGGCATTGCAGGCATTTATTTGCGGCAAAAATAACGAATTAATGAGACCTGAAATACCCTTGTTTTTCTAAATCACCACTCAACGGCGCACATTACGCCAGCATCTGTCGTAATGCTGACAAATGTACCGATTATTCACTTTCCTGTTCCATCTTTGTACCTACTCTTCTTTATTGAGACGACACGATATGCCATAATACGACAGGACACCGGCAAAACTTCTGCCAGTTCTGTCAGAGCTCATAGAGTCCATAGACATAAATCTAAATTGCGTATGGACCATCATCTCTATGAAATCAAGCGTGTCATTTCTACCTATCATGGCGTTATAAGGATTTTTAGTGATTTCCTATCCGAGCGAAAGTGATTGCAAGTTGGGTCCATCGAAAATCAATTAAACGTTGTATGATTGTAAAAAGCGAAACAACAAATTTACATTTTGTTATCTATGAATGAATGTGTCAATAAGAGCTTTGCGCTTCCTTTTGATACGAGACGTATGTATGTATTCGATTATTTAGATGTCTGTGGTGCCGGTGCCGTGTAGTGATCGTCTCGTCTCTCTAAAGAGCAGTCCATTTGCGGGGCTTATGCCTTATGTTCTCGTTTTTTGTATCGTTATTCGTTATTTATGGCTCTCGATTGAATGAATGATAACGTATAGCTGATAATAACGATTTTGCATGTTAATATTTTATAGCTTTTTGGAACACAGGCGTTCATTGGGATTTTATTAATTCTCGTAGAATTTTTCATGGTACTTTTGCTACACTATCCAAACTGTCTTCTATTATAGAAGTTATGTTTTAATATGAAAATATACTTACTGTAACACACAAAATACATATCATTATGATTGGGTTCTAATTGAGATTGATAAGATGAAATGTCAACTCACATGATTAATGTAATTTCCACTCAACATCAGAACGAATACCATATACCTTTTATGTTCCTTAGAGGTATAGATTTCTTAATTGGGTGAACGTTACTTTTGGGAACCTTAATGCTTTTAATGTTTTGTAAGTAAATAAGTACCTACTAT
>DWIJ01000118.1:0-14022 GCA_018248315.1 Chioides albofasciatus
CCTCGCGATCTTTCATTGTTTTGGCTGTGTACACCATTGTTTAATTCCATCCGACCACAGCCTACGTTCGAGTGCTGAGAAATCATTAACGAATCTAGTGTCGAAACGAGCAGTGACGATAGAGATAGTGCTTTATCTATCCCTAGATAAGTAAGGCTCATTGTCAAGTGAAACTCTGATCGTCCCATTCATCTGTGCGACGTCTCCATCTGTGTTTTGTGACTGAACCGTTAACGTGCAAGTGATCTTTGTTGTAAAGGAAAGCATGCAAATCAATAATCGAGTGGATACCCAGCTGCGAGCAACCGAGAGCTCGTACCGTGCGGTTTATTACACGGTTGCATATTGATTGCTTCTCTGATAGCACTAAATTCAGTCGACACGGTAAGTAAACAAACCCTTCTGAATTATAAATTAATAATTATTTAGAAGTTGTCAGATATCAACGAAAGCATGAGGATGAAGATGATAAACAAGCATGTTTCAGTAACGGGAAACGAAAACAGTTCCAGCTTCTAAGTTCTATGGAGATTGATGCAAATGGCGAACGAGAGGTACGCAAATTAGGCTTCCTGAAAATAACCGTAACAATTTTATCAGAAGATGGATTGAAGTCTTCGCGCACTATTTAGATACCTTTAATACCTAATGTTTCTATATTGACTATTTATTAATAGGCTAATATTAAATTAATTACACTATTAATAGCTTTGTAGTTAAATGACAATAGCTGGTAGTTTAGATATAAAAGCTTTTAGTTCTATTTCTTCTTACCCTATATCTATATTGATACAGGGATATATCTTTCTCCCTATTCCATTATCTCTGGTTCCATTGCTGATTCAAAGGCAACAGTTGGGTCATAAAGCGCAATGTGTTTTGGATATAGTTATAACAAATACAATAAGAAGATATTAAAATTCCTTATCAGAAAAATCAACAAATAAGAGAACTAGATAAGTTATCTGATGATTTTCTATAGGTTGTTCCATTTTGGATTCATCATTTAGCTTTTATCTCTTAAATTTACGAACTATAGTTATACGTACTAAAATAAAGTAAAATTTTGATAAAAACTAGCCCAAACACAATAGTATACAGTCAGAATCAGCTAATAGATATGAGATTACGGTAATCGTGTAAAAAATAGAATTTAAATGTTTCAGATATTAAGAAGTTCAAAATTTATTCACAAAATTTGACCTTAACATACACACAGACATAACACAGTAAGATAAATAGAAGCTTGTAGTAATAAGCGATGACACATGCGCCGTCCCGTTTGTTATTGAACGATTTGACTGCAGTTCTGAGAACCGTCTTGAAAAATATCTGGATAGGTACTTGAATGTCCGTTGAATACATCCGAGGGTCTGATTAATGATCATCATCAAAGTTAGGGTTCCCAACTGTTATCAAGAAAATAATCGGATAAATACAAAGATTTGCTATTCCTTAAACTATAATGCAGTACATTCTCTGTTTTGTCTACACTTTTATCTTAGGCTTATATTGCTATACATTTGCGTATATTTTTAATTATTTCTTCTAAATAAACCTTTATAACCCTAGATACAAATACATTGAGTACAACACAAAGTTAACCCTAATCGAAACATGAAACTGCAGACTACGACTACGTATTAATTGTTTTTATTCACAAAAATTCGGATTACCCAAAACTATGGTTTATATTTGTTTTAATAAAACTTGGTCTATTAATAAGACTTCCAATTAAATCTTCTTGTACAAATGAGGATCATCATATAACGAGCCTATAAGCAGTCAATGGTCAGACTAATCCTTAATACCACAGTCACAACCGGATTTAACTCGATAGCAACGAGATGAGCGCTATTCGTTAACGTTCGTTCAATATGTACCTTGTACCAGTAGGTGAGGTTACATCATTACTATTGAAAAAGTTCTCTAAACGATTCCGTTTTTATTACAATAACTCCATACATAGTTCCTATACAGTGAAGGATATTAAAATGTTAATAGTAATCCATGTGATATACTTCATTCTAACATCGTCAGTTTTTCTAAAATCCAAATAGATAGATTGTAAGATACAAATCTTTACTTGACCAAACAGAAGATAGATAAACAAATCCTACATTTATCTTTGAAGACAACTTTTAAGCTAAACATCTATTAAATAACAACTCAAAGATTTATAAAGTAGAGAGCTATAAAAGATTTAGAGTTATTATTTCTGTTTGTTGTTATTAATCTTCTGTTTGTAATCAAAATCCATTTTTAATGTTGGTTGCACTGTGCTTATATCGCGCGCGGCCTCGGCTCTGAGCTTCGGATTATAAACGTAACAATGGGATTGTAATCGAGACTGCCGCAGGTAGTATTGTATAAGGATTTACTAAAGACTTCCACTCCTATTAACAGCTATACGTTAACAGTAATAGCTACTCTCGCAACAGATGAAAAAAACACTTCCGTATTCAATTCTATCAAACGATGAGTAAAAGAGGCAGTGAATTGGAAATGTTGGTTTGATTATGAATTCATGTTGATTCCGTCAAAGAACCGATTTAGATCGCCTAACGCTTAATATGTCTGATGTTCAGTCACGTATGTAAGCATATTACTTATTCAAAAACGACGGAATACAAACAAAATGTAAATATTATTTATATCCAAGCTTCCAGTAAAGCCAAAATTACAAGCATCTTTGCATAAAGCGTTTTAATGTCTCCACCTTTTCCAACACCGTCGGCTGGCATTCAGCGCGGCTGCACAATAAAACCTAAAGCAAAAGATTCTAAAGCCTCGAGTTTCTTAAGGCAGATGTTTTCCAGTTTGCAAATAACTTTTTTGAAGTCTCGATTGCACCGTGCAATACATGCATGAGTGAAATCTGGACGTTGGGAGCACACCTGACCGCAAGAGGGTAACCAGTTTCGTCACCTGGTCACACACACAGGCATCCGCTGCATCTCCTTTAACACATTGTACGTTCAAACCTGTATATAGCCAATACGTGTCATAAATCCGAAAACACATTGCTAATAAATTTCGCCAGCTGCACAATCTTTTTCTTTTAAGTTTTATTTCGTTTGTCTTTAAGAATAAACCAAATCAACATGGTGATTTAATAAATCGAATCCTAAGAACGTGCCCTTATACTAAAATAATTAATTATTAAGATGAAAACAGTTACTCTAAAAAATGACAGACGAATTTGAGGAACGACTCGAAGGTAATGTATGTTTTAATACATTGTGTGTATATCGATACACACGACGTAATATAACACTTAAATACGATTACAATCAGGAAATTATATCAGTATCGATTACAACATGCAATGTATTACTTTTCATATTGCATACCGATATTGTATGTTTATGTAAAAAGAAAGCTATTGAACAGCTAATTATGACTATTGACAATAATAGGCTCTCACTCCACCACAATGCACATTGCCTCGTCGTACTTTCGTATGTGATTGTCGTCACGCCTGTTTCAACGATACTTTTGTCTTTTTATGACAATGCCAGTATAAGTATACTTTCTATATTAATGAAAGCAAGTCAACAGTAGCATATCGCTGATGTATATGTTTTCGAGTAGGTATTGTTTTTCTATGGGCATCCACACGATAAATGACCGCTTTATCGACGCTGATAATGTTCTCATTATCGCTTACAAGATTTATTATCAACTTCTTATCAGAGTACACGTATTGCAAAACATGTAGCTCTTCACTGGTTCTCATTGCATACAAGAGGTTTAAATGTTTCGTCCAATCTCCAACCTTACACAATTGAAGATCTTTACACAATTCGAGAGGCATAAAATTTTTAAATTGTAATTTTAAAGTTACTGCAATCATGTGCATAATTAATTTAGTTGTTACTATTCCATGTAACATGACCATACTATCGCTGCGCGCGTTTAATTTAAATAATACAGATGAAATTAAGACATGATACATTTAAAATAATGAAGTTCCAAAAATTTACTTTTACCTGGACATAACTTGATCCTGATTCATCCCGCTCGTGATATGAATCGTAAATGTTTCTTTGTGGTCGGAAATTCCTTAGGGTTTATGATTCATCACCCCTTCTTGACCAGTCACTTGCATTATTATTGTTTTTAACTTTAATGGGATCACAGTGAGATAGCTAGCTTTGAAATATTATTAATGCACCTGCTTTATGTTGTTTCTCGCTTTCATTACACTTAAAGAACTCAAGAGACTACATTAATAGTGTACCTATTATTAAAATCTCAAACGCAATGGAATGTAAAAGGAAATTCACTTATGGTATAGTATTCAAATTATTAAACATCGCTGCCACCTTGAAGTATTTTTTATTTCTAATTAATTATTATTTCAATGTAGAGTCGCGTAATGACAATAAAGATCAATATAAAATTACTAATATTCGTAACCATTCCCGTTACTGATTGTAGGCTGTTCCACTTCCTAACTAGCGCTCTTGTACTACTTTCGTGGTCAAAATATCAAGTAGATGTAATGTACGCACTGTACTGGCTACTATCACCGAACCATTACGTATTTACGTACATTATGGTATACGGTATCATTGACCTTAATCTAATTTTGCTAGAAACATTATCGGCCTTCTGAATTTAGCCAAACAACTTCGTATTCTGGAATGGTAATGGGGTCGATGTCTAGAAAGATAAGGACTTATATTGCATAATTGATGGATAGAAAGTCGGTAAAAATAAATTGCTGATTATAAATTTCAATCAGTTTAACTCTTAAATTATCATGCATTATTTAAAGTCCTTCAAATAATACTTGTTGATTCGTAAGAGTAACATTTCGTTACTTCAATTTTATACTTAATCGACTATATTTCCTATGTTTATTGAAAAAAGTTACTGCAATTTACTCAGTTTACTCTAGCGCTCAATTTACTTAAGTATACTTCCATATTCCTATTTACTTCCAAAATTTGCTCTTCAAGTCTATTTACATAGATCAATCTATTGTCTAACGGATGTTGAAGTACTAATATCAAACAAACATTTAACCGAGGTTGAATCTATTTCAGATTGATGTTTGAACAGACAGAACACAGTAATAGTATCGATAAAAGAAAGTTACCACACGTATTGCCTTCATGTCTTGATAGACGATCAAACATAAACATGCACTGTTTAAAATAGCTTCCGTATGTTGTCTCTTCTTTTATATACTTACTCGTATATAAACATGAATGTATATCAGTCTTTTATGGATTACTACACCTTTTATTTCATCGCCATGAAATTTAAGGAAGTTTTTGACATAATACTATAATACTACTAATACGTTAATATTCGATAGGTCATGCATGCGTAAAAGAACAAAAATATAATCGAATTCATAAAAAGAAATTAAAATATTTTGAACTCGATAGATGGCGCTGTTCTTAACATTTATAATTTGTAGCAAAACAATGGCTGCCCGGTTTCACTAATATAATTATAAAGAACACAAAAAGGCAATTCTCCACTTAAGCACAGTTCAGTGCCTAATTTGGCAAGCGCCTGTCAAAGGCCAACTGTCAAGAGTAAATAAATTATTTCAAGAGTAATTTAGTTTAGTGTTCTCTTAAAGACATTTCGTTTAATGGTACTTTACACGTATAGCCGGATGCATAGCAAGTGGATACAATTGGGCTGTTTTCCCACGCAACAATGCTAGCAGCCCACGCTCGTGCGTTATTGAAGCAATGGTGCCAAGTGACACGACGGGCAATTATGATTATTTATCGACGATGAGGCTCAAATTACTCTGCTTAATCTCTGTTGTCAACCCAAAAAGAGTTGAAAATACAATTAACGGTAAACATTTCTTGATTTCTTGACCGAAAGAATTATACATTATACATTGTACAAACAATTATACATTATACATTACACAAACAATTATACATTGAAATTCAGTTGGCTCCAAAAACACGTAAAATATTCTATTTATAGGGATTCTATTTATAGTTCAAACAGCGAATGAACAGGAACATATATATACTACTTTTAACCGAATATACCTATTACTTTCAAAACGACACTTAAAGGTCACACTATAAAAGGCACTTAACAATTTTATTACGATTCTATGTGTATGCGATCAAAAATAGACCGCCATTACAATGTCCCTAATTTGATTTGACACTTGTCCAGCGAGTACAAGTTTTCGACCTAATACAATGGGACGCAAGTAGAACAATATTAGTTCAAGTGGTCACGTAACAGGTACAGAGCAAATTGGAAATTGAGCAAATGGGTTTTCGGTTTACGAAAATGTAATTATTTATCAACTTGGCGACCACGTCGTTAGCGCCTATAGTACAGAAGGTTTTTGAGGTCACGACTATATTTTGTATGTCGATCAGTCCATTCATACACGTCTTTAAACCTGCTTACCTACTTATAGTATGCGCAGTTATAGCAATCGTTAGTATTGATTGGACTATGATACAGTATACTTATGTGTTCAAGATAATGTAACCGAATGCGTACTTTCGTAATAGGCACTAGGTGATACGAAGGGTGGATAAGAATAGACGCACGCTCTGCTAACAAAGCCCTTCGGCGTTTGCTCTATAAATATTTGAATAACACTTTCTGACTAAGTTCACGTACGTTTGTAATTACCACCTTTCCTCCATAATTACCTAATACCATACCTGAAACAAATGACTACGTATAATTAATATTCATGATTTTTTTATTTTTTATTACATCACTTGTACTAAAGTTCCTTTGTCATATTCCTCAGTTTTCTTTTTTTAATGATTATAAAATATCTGTGTCTAGTTTCTACAAATTCTGATTTATAAAATAACGTTCCTGTTTTTCATATTTCGCTACTGATACTGATCGCATCATCTTAATTCCATCTAAATTTTTCTGCACGTAATTTCCTATCATGCAAAACTTAACTAGTTCTGAAAAACCGCATCACACGATCAGTACCGCATGTGGTCCTGTTAATGTTCACATCGTAACGCTTATGCAACCCATTGTCTTCTCCGATACCTGCAATGAAAACCATGACTCGATGATGTAAATCCGCAACTTTCTCCACGACTAACAGTTCATACCGGTAAATTAATCTTGTTAGATTATACGTATGACTCTGCAAGATAAGGCATGATTATATTAAAGCAAACTGTACTTCCTATACTTCCTATAGTTAATATTGAGTGACATATTGCTTCTCTGTAGGGAAAAAAGTCCTTTTGCATAGCAATGGATAGGTATATATAATTTCATTGCATTACACGAACCTGGGAATTTGTTAGGTAATAATTGGGCACTGGGATATTTTTAGGAATTCCAAAGCATTCAATTTTTAACTTTAGTTTTATTGTCAATTTCGATATTGCATTGCATTTTTTACAATACGAATACCTTCCTGGATGGTACCAATTAATCAAAATGTTTCCATGTATCGGATATTATTGAGTATCGATCAAAGATAAAAGAAACTTGAGTTCAAACTGTTACTTTTTATTTTAAGACAAATGATAACTTATTGAATTCAATTGGAAAGTCGTTTTCTACTAAAAGTACATTTATCACAAATATTACGTGGCTCTTTTTACAGCTTTCGAATCGGCCATATAAGTCAAATAAATGGGCGAAAAAGAAACACGTCTCACTTTCATCTGTCTTTGTCTATTTCCTGCTTAGTCACCGTCTGTCATTGAGGAATCTCTTATTTTGTTAAATTGTACAAATTGAATGAAGATCGTATCAAGTTTGTTAATTAGTTTAATATTTATCCGTCCTCTTCCGGCAAACATTATTTCAATATGTCAATTAAGTACCAGCTTTTTACCTTTCTCTTTACCAATTTTGTCTTTTACAGTTAATCATTAAAAAATTCTATGCAAATTTCCTGTAATTATTTTTGGTACACTACAAGCGATTCTTTTAAGGCATCTGGTTATTTATGCAGGGTAATCGACCAATTTACCGTCCCAGCAAAATAAGGAGTTGGTGTCCTTATTTATTCGGTGCCTGCCTTCCTCGATTCATTAGGTCTGTCAGTCACGTCGGGGAATGGAAAAGACATGTAATTAATAAAAGTTAAAATGGAGTTAGTCAGGGCGTTCACATGCGTAGGCTGCTTACAAAAACTTTAAAATCACGCATAAGCTTTGTCAAAAAAATCTGACGTCAAATAATGAATAGGTTTATACACTGGCAGTGTTAACAAAGAATGATAATAATAGGCCCAAATAAATTATTATTTATGATACAGAAATCGTAGACCTTGCATTTCATTCGCTAAATAAAGTATTTACGACCACGTTTGCTGCGTAAACAGTATTTAAGGGTCCAGAGTATTACCCGGCCGTCCGTAATCGTAAAAGTTAATTATTATTCAGCGACATACGCCAGCAGTCACGTTCGTTTTATAGACGATGCGAATTGACTGTTATATTAGTACCCATTCACAAAACAATGAATTAAGTACTCAAACTTATCTAATACTTAAACTCAATTATAACGAAGCTGAGAAATTAGATGAAAAGATCCGTACACGCGAACATAATGAAAGAGTTGCGTGTAGCGATGATCTTATTCGTGATTATGTTGTAAAATGATTAACGGCATACATGCGCGTTTAACTAAGAATATTACATAATTATGTGAGAGTCAATTTCTTACTATATACAGTTTACGTTATGTTAACATATCTTATAACAGAACATGGGTTGTACAAGAATAACAAATCTCATCACTGTCCGGCTCCATCGTTTTGAATGTCTTACTTTTCAACGAAATTCTACTCAGTATTATTTTTACAGTAAAAACATTAGACTTGAACAGTCTAATACTAATTAATGAGGTAATAAATACAAACTTAATTCTTATGAATTCATTATTCCAGTCATTTTGTAATATTTTAAAGCAATTATGGGCTTAACTTAGAGAAGGGTTCTCTGGGTTCCTTTTTCATGCGTCATTCGTGTTTTCGTGTCGGGACCGAAATTTTAAGTGAATTTGTCCCATTCTATCTTGGCCAGCGGTCGTGGCTCGTAGAAAATAATTGCTCCAACCATTAACATTCCAGCTTGTACCGCTAACGTAACTTTCTCGAGTGGGTGGACCTTGATATAGAAATTACATTTCATTCCGTTTATTTTGCGTTTAATGTGCGACGAAATTACTGAACTATTCCCTATCTTCAGTGTGTGTGTCGTTGATCCCACGTCAATTGACGTGAAAGACAAAAATAGCAGTCAAGCCACGGTCATCGTGCCACCGACGACGTCTCAAATCTGATAAGGTGTTCGTAGGTAGCCTTATCGCTTTCGATCACTACCGAAACGCGTTAGAACGTTGATAACATTTTTTATTATATGTACAATAGTTTCTCTTTACGTTTTTAGTCATGCATACAAATCTCGTGGTAGTCAATGTACAGCTAGTTCATTTTCTTTACCGTGTATGTGTTTTGTGGTGTTTTTATTTCTTACTTATGAAAATCGGATATTACTAGGCATTTAGAAATAGACAGGCGTAAATCAGTGGTCTTAATGATATAATTCATAAAAAGATTTCCAAAATAATTCTTAATCTATAAAAAATGGTTGTCTTGAGTTAGTATGTCTTTATAATTAGTCTTTAATAGCCTATGAATAGTTTAAACCCATTTAAATCAATTAAGATTAAAAGAGAAAAATTTTATTGTCACCATAAATAGCCGTAGTCATTCTAATCTTTCTCAGCCTTCATAATTGGTTAGAGACAAAAGAATTTACGAGGGAAACTGATAGCCATTCTTCATTCTCGTGTCAATGCCCATGCTCGCTATTGTCGTTAAGTAAAAACTTAACTCTGAGCATTGAGCATTGAATTGCAGTATTTGTTTGCAGTTCACACATTGGTTATTTATAGACGTTGTACCCTTGAAGTCACGTGATGAAGCTTGCTCCAGGTCTCATTTTAGAGTTAAGATTCTGCTCAACAGTGGTGACCCGCGTGTCGGAGCGATCACTATTCCAGT
Organism: Chioides albofasciatus; assembly: GCA_018248315.1. NCBI lineage: Eukaryota > Metazoa > Arthropoda > Insecta > Lepidoptera > Hesperiidae > Chioides > Chioides albofasciatus. The sequence goes on from DWIJ01000118.1 coordinate 10,010, forward strand.
CTGAGCGCAGAAGGTTCGATCCCAGACTATCTGGTATGATACCTAAATGATGTATTTAAATTTCTTTTTCTAGATCTGTTTCTATAGGTTCTAGTTGTTTACGTGTATACATGGCACTTATGACGCAGGGTATGCTATTGTAGGGCATAAGTGCAGAAAGCGCCTTTTTTGGGCCATAAAAAAGGGATTCCAAATGGCTGACTGAGCTCCGCCTGCTTGCATCGATCTAAGAGGAAATAGGAACCGATGAATGTTATCATGGTAAAATATGCTCTTTGTTCCTTTTGAGTTTCAAATTGACGTACTATTTTTGATTCTGCTTTACATTCAAGAATTTGACTTTCAAAATGAACCATATTTGATAGGTACCTACTGACAAACACTTTAATTTTACTTATTTCAGTGGATGAACGCTTTAGCACAATACTCATTAGTAACAAAATAACATTCTTAGAACTTAAAACTCCATAATTTATGACAAATCATAAAGTTGGTATGACGGTGGCCAATAAAAATGTTTAATGGAATACAAAAATAGTTGCAATAATTGTTGTAGTATCTTTCTCTAATACCGAATCCCTAAACACTTCACATGCCTCGCTTAGTAGAAAGCATACGTCCACTTTGAAAGCGGTTTATTTTTGATCCGAAACTATTCATTGCACAATCGAAATCATATTTACCGTTATCTTTATGACACAAACAGCATTAACTAATTTATATTCATGTGCCCATTCATTTGAAACATAAACTATTTCGATTTCATTTCCTATGGTAAAACGTGATTTTTGTTGATTGGCATCCGATATGTCTACTCCTTTATTAATGAAATTTTGTTCATCACAAGAGCCATTACTTTCCTTCTTGAATTTAATATTATACATTTCTTCTAGTTTATCACCTATCTATACTTCTTTACTGATATTATGAAGAGGAAAGATTTGATTTTTTGTTTGATTGAATTGAATTGGCTCTGAAACTACATTATTTTACTATTAGAATCCTACATTATCCCTAATGAACATAAGCTACATTTAATACGAGAAACAATAGGGATCCTTGAAAATTTTGTTAATGTAACCCAATGGGTGAAGCTGCGGATTCTGCTCGTCGATAATAATTTATTATTCAACACAATGTACTATTATTACAAACATACAAAATAATTTGTTAACGGCACAAAATGTTACGCTCTAAAAGATAAATATGGTTTACTACCTGAAAATGTGCCAATTTATTGTCGAATATTACGCAAACATTACAACTAATTCTTAGAAGATGAGACAAAAGCTATTTATACTTATTTTGTTTTCATTTTAAAACCAACATAGCTTCCTATCATTATTCTTACATACCTTAGTAAAAATATCTCTAAGAATGATGCCGGTGACATTGAGCTAATCTAAATCCAGAACGAGGAGGGAAGATATTTATAATGTGACACCCACAGCCAGTACTACGCCATATGTCTTGAAAACGTTGAATTGTTTAGTAGAATTGTCAAGTTTCTAGTCAGTTTCTAATTTAAGAATTTGTACATAAATCGCTGAGACGAAAACATTCCTAGATGCCATTACTGACGTCTCCAAGTACTTGTCAAGAATTGTTCGCCAAGAATTCGTATAATCTGGATTGTAAATAAATTATTTCTAGACCACAATAATGACCATTACAGTCTACCGTATGAGTGAGATAATATTTTAAGACCATGATAAGAACATAGATATAATAACGCGTGGGTCGATAGTACCTGAAGAGAAGTTATGGTACTTGAACTTGACGACGGTTATAGTCCAGATATAAGGATATAAATGTAGTCCGTTTTGTAACAATAATCGGTATCTATTTCATTTAGTACCCCATGTTCCTATTAGCGCCATTTTATATAAAAAGACATTCGCAAAAGAAGTATGAATAAAGCATAAAGACAGAGGAAAGAAAGAAAGAAAGAGGAAATAACAAGTGATTTGCAATACAACATTTCGCTAAGGCCAAAATCTCATATTAATGTAATTTGTTACACATATCATTAGGAATTTTGTTAAGCAAAAATACTGGCCCAACTATAACCTAACGACAAACTTTGGCAATTTAGAAAGACATGTGCGATTTATTGCCGATATCGCGTTGCCGGAACGAATTGCTACATTTCCTTTTCAAGCTACGTATAGTTAGAGGCATTACTACATACTTGTTCGCTTCATATTTTACCGTGGTATCGCATAATGGCGTGAGATTGCACTACGTTCTTCGTGCAGACATTCCGTCAACATAATGATGTTTAGATCTAGACAGATGGCGCGTGCGGGACTCGTCATTAGAGAATATTGTCAGTAATAGCAAGTAATAGCTACTTGCGACGAGTCTATTTGAAAAAGATACCATTGTCTCTTGTTAACATTAAGTACTATCTTATAAAAATTTGTAGTTTTTATCAAGCACATCGTCAAAACGTTTTTGACGATGTGCGAAAAGAGTTTTAAACCACACGTAATAATAAGAACAAGATAATTCTACGTTGAAACATTCAAACAAAACGTACAGACGTAAACGTTTGTACAAGAGGAAACCACTTAATAGTCTAGTAGCTCATTGAGTTTGTTCCAACATTTACGAAATAAGTTGAAGTAAATGTACCGAAATGGAATCCGCTTAACTCACCTAAGTTTTCTGTCCGAAAATAGAAACGATTCTGTGAGACTAAATTTATAAAACCTTTGTTTCAGAGAAAAGAGTTTATCTGGAAATTTTAAGTTTACTAATTTTCATGGTCAGTGCTTTCAAATTAAATTTACTGGTTGAAGAACCCCTTTTCAATGTTCCGTTAAAGTCTGAACACTTATTAATCTAATTATAATCGGTTGGTGCTTGTTACTTTAAATCTAGAACGATTAGAGATTCTAATACCTAACAACGAAGTACAGAAGCAGTCAAACAAAAGACCAACCATAAAAACGAGCATACTGTAACAAAAAGGGTAATTTTCCACAGCCTTACCCGAGATAACGGGTAACAAGCAAGCTTTCTTCGTGATATTGGAAACGCAAGGCTGTCCCGATCGAAGGCAATAAAGGATTCCAGAGATGCTAGACTTTATCCAGTTTTTGTGAACATTCAAGTCCAATAAACTCGCAAATAAACCCAGAGGCACACTTTGTTTTTGATGTCTCCGCTGCCTTTAATGGCGGCACTAACGCCTACAACGACAACGATTCTGTCGTACAAGGAGAACAGATAAACAAGACTCATTATACTTATGTTGGTTAGGTTAACAACATGAACACTAATACAGTGGGTGGCCATATTATTAGGGACATTTGTTGGATTTTAGTATTTCTGACTTTAACTGAATTTTTTCAACTAATTGTTGGTTGTAGGTCTCCTAGGTATTTTTTAATCATAAGAATAGGTTATGGCAATGATGCGAACAGCAAGTTTCATATACAGAACAATCTAGTTTTGTTTAAATAATTAATGAATGAATGGAAATCTATTACAATAAGCCTTTATACAAATTTAGTAATGCTATCTTTTGCTAAGATTATGGTTTCTACTCGGCTAAGGCCTGATCCCTATGCATGATTTGGCATTCACTTGGATTTCTGTGTTGTAATTCCAGTTTTTAATGAGGGTTTTGATCAACTGGAGCTTAGTTTTGATGACTTATTTGGCGATCACTTTTTTGGTGATCTCCGACATGTTCTCATTAGGGTTCATGTCTAGTGAGTTGCAAGTTTAGGTGTCTGGGCAAACTAATAACGTTTTTTTCAGTCAAAAATGCAGTAACACACTTGGCTATGTGACAAGGTGCCGAATTACGCACAAAAATGTACTCTTCATCTCCAGGCAACCTTTTTGTGAGCTGAGGCAGTAGCCGATTTTCTGCTACACGCTTGTATTTAACATGCCTCGCGGTCGTTTCTATGATGTGTAGACGCTCGATATAATTTTCTGAGATCACTGGTCATACCATGACACTTATAGGATGTTGAACTCTCTACATAAGGTAGTCC
>DWIJ01000119.1:0-14022 GCA_018248315.1 Chioides albofasciatus
AAGGCTTGCCGTACCGAAATGTACTTACTGCCGCACGTGGAGCTGACTTCTCTAAGTGTTCCCCTTTATGACAAATCGATGCTCCCGCCAGACCTGCAACTGAGCTACCGTAACGTACACATTCTCCAAACTCCGCGACTGAAAACATTTAATCCGCAAAAGCTATCTCCGAAGAGGTAATAGGAAGAGGATTCCGTGCATATTTATTGCCGGTCTCTAAACCGTTTCTCGGGTAATTCGGTACAAGCAAAGCGACATTATTTTTGTAGTAATTTCAGCGAATGTCCTTTAAAATATTCAGAGTGCTGTAGCTGAGCCCATTAACGTGCCCGGGCGCAATTCGGAGCGGGGACTCGTCCGCAAATGGCGGCGATATCATTAACTTGACCCCCGCAACTATCCGTCGTTCCGCAAGTTTTTCCCAATATTACACGGGAGAGGAATTCGCGACACAATACGTGCACCACCCTCCTCTAATTTGTTTACACTGAGCCAGTAAATATTAGAGGAATTTGTCGTCTCGGAGGGATGAACTACGTAATGATATATGCCCTAATATAGATATAGGTATATTTTTGCCAAAACTTCAACTTCTCTACTTTTTATTATATTTTAGGAATTAACCACATTTACTTTTGAAGTCACAAAAAGCCAGACCACTTCTTAACGGCAAATGCCTAACGGGATAAATTGAATACATTTTTCCACAGTAAGAAATTGCAGAAATAGAATTTACGACGTTAAAATTATGGTATTGGGTTTTTCAAACATCGTCTTGGAAAATGGATAACGAATTTTCGCAAGAAAAAGAAAACTTCCCCTATCTTGAGACTACACAAAATATGTGGCGCGATACGAAGATAGGTGTACGGAATTCCTAACCAAAGTTGTGCGAGGGGATTTCTCAGCTAAAGAAATAACGGTGAAAACTCACTAGCTTTGAACAAACGGTTGGTAGAGTGGGGCGGTTCTTTCAGATATGCAGAGCAAATTATAAGGCGCTCGGGCAGCCACTGCACGAATTTGAATTAATGAACTTTTCTTTAAAACTCACACTCACTAGAGACGTAGATTGCGGGTAATTTAAGACAAGCAATTAGGTTTAAGCTGGGCTAAAGTGCTTGTTGTAGTCGGCTCGGATTTCTTATAACTAAATAATTGCTTTTTTACAACCGAGCCCTAAAAGTGGATTACGAAGGCCATAAACAGTTTTGTAACCGCTAATTAAAACTTGCGTGAACTTATACATTGTAGCTCGATTTATTTGTCGGTGGGTTAAAAATGCAGTAGAATGAGGCCACCCCAAGCTCTCACCCTCATCTCGTTTCTAAGAAATTGTATTTGCCAGCAGGGTATCGTACTCTTAATTTGAAATTATGGCTTTCTAAAAGAATCGTCCATTTAATTTTCACGGGTAAACACGCTCGTGCAACAAACTGCTTGGCAATGCTTTTCGTACTCATGACACTAATTGCTCATTATAACTAATTTTAAAATTAGTCCCGCAGTGTGAATGCTGAAAGTTTAAGAGTAATATACGAAACTAATTTCAATTTTGTTCTGCGTGTGATGTAATGAATCTTGATTGATGAAAATCTATAACAAATCTAATCAATAATTGTAATACATTTTGGCAAAAAAAACTTAATATTTATAAAACGTTAGTTTATGTTGTGTCTTTATTTACAGAGTAATTGAAACAGCTGAACTGACTGTAACTTTAGACTATTTTGCAAAGATCGAGGAGGTACTTTTTATACAAAGAGTTGATTTTAATGTAACTATGGAAAACACGATGCTACAACAAAATACGGAACAAATAATTCCAATTGATTGCTTCGAAAACATACATAAATAGAATTGGAAAGCAACTAATCTGCAACGGAAACAAAGTGTGATACATCCAGTCTGAAATAGTACGCTTTTCAGAAATCGACAGGCGGTGGATTATAAACTACAACCCCTAACGTGAGGTACATTATATAATTATATTAGTCTCAGCGATTCAAAGTTGTGGCTTTGCAAATAAGCGAGAAGCTTGGACCTCAACTTGGTCCGCCCGCCAAATTACAGACTGTCATCTCGGCTCAAGTAACCTGTTGACACTAACTTGTGATATTTCTCTAAGGCTTTGTTTGCCGTGGACACAACTTATATCGATGCCATCAGAACAACAGGATTTCCGGACACTTCTGAAATAGATTAAGTTGCTCCAGCCCCGTCTAGGGAATATTGCAAATGTTGTTTCTACGAGACGCGAGGACTGAATGTGAAACACATTTTACTCTCAGTGTACTTAAAATACAAATCAACCTGTTATTAAATTTTGTAAATATACTTGAAATATTAAATGCAAGACTCTAGAGGTTCTTACGATTCATAAGGTCCATCTTAGAATGTAGATAGAGGCAATTCAAAAACAGACAGTCATGTGGGTAACATTTGAACGCATATGAATTCTAGGCGGGCACATACAGCGTTCGTATCCTGAAGTCATTCCCCTGGCTGAAGATCCCAGTCCCGTAGCGCCAGTTCAGTTTGAAATTTCATTCTTTCGAACACATATCTCGACTTCGTCCGGGTATCTACTTTACATTTCTCATCCTAATGGCCATTGGGAGAAAATTGGAAAAGAAGTTTCGTGTCCGCATTCCTATTCCTGTAGCTTGTTCGATAGAACCATTTTAAGAAAAGGGAAATGTATCAGATTTGGAATTCTCGAACAACATGGCTGGCTTGAATCAAAAGCGTGTTGTTAAAAGTAATTTAGGTCTTATCGTTTACTTTAAAATCCGTGTTATCTGGAATAGAAATGGCTTTCATTATTACATTTCCTTTACTGTAATAATATTGCAGACGAACTGCTCCTTAACTTTATTTGTATTTATGGTAGTCGGGTAATAACATAAAATTTAAAAAATCGTATGCTCAAGAAATCCAATATCATTATAGTTTTGAAAGCGCTTGTCATACTAGATAAAGTTATTGTCCGTTATCATTTGTTTTAATTACAGTATTGCCATTTAAGCCGGTAGACTTAAATCTCTTTGTAAAGTAGGATTTATAAGCATGTCAAATAAATTTTTCCTAACCTGTATCTAACAATAATTGTCCTCAATGAATAATTTTATAACCACACATTAAACGTCTCTCGTAGTTACCCGACGATCCGAGCTTATTTATAATGCTGAACAAGCTCGAACATTGTTGGACATATTAAGACCTATGCTGTCCCACCTCACGGCACGCGGAGATTAACTCGCTCGACGGAGACAGTCTGCCGCAAGGTGATTGTCATCCCATTAACGGCAACCAGCCAGGTAACTTGCCGTCATGTGCCCGTTTGACTGAGATTAAACAATGCTGCTAGCGTTTATGTATTAACTAAGACTATTTGGAGATTGTTCCTTCAGTTTTATATCGGTTTAGTTTGTTTAGTTTGATTGCATTTAGGAAATTAGATGTTCTAGTAAGCAGTGTACGAATCTATGCAACACATTTTGCCTAATCTTTGTGTTTTGTCGAATTACTTTTTGTAAGTATTTAGTTAATTCTTAACATGTTATTTACGTAAATTCATTTTGATAGTTGCGGAAGGAAAGGGAGCGAAATTAAGAAATAAGAAAATATCTACATGAGAAATCTTATTTAAAACATATGTTACATTAAAATTTAGTATAAAATATTCGCTTTAAATTTCCATAGTACAATATTAGTAAATTAGAATTTTACTCCGTAAAAGTAAGAATTTAACAAAAACTATCATTATGCTGATAAGCAATCTTAGTGAGTGGATTTAGCGAGCGTTTTGAACTTTCCCGTACTTGCGAATTGGTTCTACGAATTTAGTGGTTATACGTCCCAGGTGATATAGAACATGCGATGTTTTTATGGAATTCCGATGGGGTGAGATGGGGGCATTATGTGGTGGACGCCCTTCCTAGGGTTCGAGCTCTCGGATGATGCCTATGGTGCCATTGACCTCTATCGATTTGTGTTCACAAATGGCTTAATTGCGATTTGTGTGACCAGCTCCGTAAACATATTATATTGGGGTCTAGCCGGTTAATTTAATACGTAGGTGTTTTTACTGCATTAATTTAATGTATTACCTGTGTATTGTGTTACTTTCTGTATGTATACAAATTTATGTCTTTTGTAGAACTTTAGAGGTACCTAATGTATAGTAATGGAGTACTCGTATGTAGTCTTTTCTCACATTTAACAACTTTATTCAGCATTAGAAAAAGTAGCTCTATTGCATGGTTTTAATATTATTAGAAAGAGAAGAACTAAATAAGTTCTTCTCTTTCTCATAATAACTACATATACTACAACCAAATTTTTTTTATATTACCTAATAAAAGCGATAAAAATAAGCTAAAATCAGTCAATGTAATCTATTAGATAGACTTCATATTTTTTGTTTCATAGCAACAAAATCGCATCATTACGCTTTCGCAACATTGCAAAGGGAACAACGCAGTTTCTTTTAAGTCAAATTAGTTAACCTTCTCCGAAGAGTAGTGTAATTGGATGTGAAGCTTAATTTGTTTTAAGGCCCGCTGCTATATCACCAGTAACCCTCATAAATACCTCCCGACTGTTTACTTGGAAACGTATTTTAATTGAACTTCCTGTATAAAAAATGTCGTAATTACTCCGATTTGTCAGAGATCTTGATTTAAAATTAATTATATATTTGTTTTATTATGATCAGTGTAATAATACAATGTGATATCTACGGTGATATGTTGCAATTACTTGTTCTGTATTTGAAAAAATCCATGCGCAAAATTAAGTTCTCAATAAATCATACAAACAATTGGCAAAGAGTGTGTCCAATAACTAATCTTGCAAAACCAGTTTAAATAAGTTCATGGTAATAAATTTCTTCTAACGTATTACGACATGTTATTCAACTAAACGTCTGTAAGTTGTTGGTCGACAGAAATAAGAGCTTTCAAACTTAGAACCAAGATTTACTACTTAACTTCAGAATTGCACTGAACTTTAATCACTACGAGAGCAACAGACGGATTCGCCAGTTACGACAATACGAGTGCTGTGTGCGTGACCCAGTTTTCTTTTCCCCTTGGAATGAAAGTTTTTTTAGAAAAAGGAACTATCCGTTGTTTATTAGGGTAGGTTGTGTAAAGTCGATTGTTTCTGCGGAACGATTCGCCGGGGAACGGCGCCTTCTCGATCCAGTGGTTTTCTGGAGTCGCGGTCCGCTCCCGCCCTAATTTACTGCGGTGCTAACCACGCGGCTCGCAGTTCGTATTCATTACCCACCTGCCCACCCGCTGCAAGAGATTTAAAGCCTCTCGGTATCACTGCTCTCATTTACCACTACTCAAATATTTATTTAATTACCGAGATATGAAGCCTTGCCATAAATTCCGAGAGAAATGCTAGCATCTTATATGAAGGCGCTAACAAATGAATTTCGGAAAACGGAACACAATTGTATTGGTAGCACTGGAATGGCAGAATATTAGATCGGAAACGTTTCGAAACAGTTGTGGAAAATTTCCCCTCGGGCGAGACAGCAAAGAACAACGATGCTTGCATCCACTGATTGGAACGGTTGTAAAAGATGATCGGTTAGCTACTCGCATAGGCACGAAATACAGGCGTGTAAATGTAGAGCCGACCGTTACTAGCTTGAGCTTGTATATTGGGATACATGTACTGCTTGTAAATAAATCGTTATCGGTTTAGAGTGGAATACATTGATGCGAATAGATACGCTTAATTTTATCGATAGTATCAAACAGCGATAGATCGATCGATTTGTACAACATGGTTTCGAATAGATAGTAACAGATATGTTCTAAGAAATTAATGAGCAATTGTCAACATTGACGTCGAATGTTATAAATTAGTTAGCTACTTATTTTGAGTTTAACAAATATACGGGTACTTAAAACTGGAAGTGTAGCTGAGACTATTAATTAAACTGACGTTATTGTGCGCTCTTAGAGACTGATTCTAATAAATATACTGACCCTTACGATCCCAAAATGAGCGAAGTAGTTTGTATTGTTCATTCCGGGCATATATGATGAAGCAATTATCCTTGGTCGGTGTAGGAGTTATTTTATTGCGAGCCGGGGTCGCCGGGCGGGGTGGCTCCGGCACGGGCGTATTTACGGGACCTTCTAGAACGCGACATTTGTTTGGCGCTCAACTAATGCGGCTATCGTTTATATAAGGTCCAGCTAAAGGAATGGATTGTGCGTTTGACCTGTAAGTTCGATCATAAGTTCTCCCCTTTATCGGAATTTAAGGCTTCGACAAGGCAGAACACTGTTAACAAGCAAATTTTTTTACTGACCCTAATATATTCAGAAATGCATGTATAATGTTTTAATGTAACTTTTACATCTTAGTAAGTTAATAAGCGTTGCTTTCTCTTAATATGTATAATACCCAAACTACTTAGTTTTAAGAGGTAAACGAACTTTGCTTATTAGGAACGTAAACAAAGGTAATTCTATCTAAATTCCTGTGATGTCTACGACCCCTTCTGTTTCGCTTTAAACTACATCACCATGCAGGAGTTATCTGTCAAAATACTATCTGAATTGCAATCTTAATGGCTTCTACGTTACATAAATAAGTAAGCTACATACCGCTACTCTATACCGTGAGTCAAAGTTCAGAAAAATAACTCATGTTATAATTAATTTAGCTTGATAGATTGTAATATGTTACTGTCAAAAGTGTATTGATTTTCACTGGCGATTGCGATCATAGCAGTGAAGGTATGTTAGACACTTTCTTACTAACAAATGATTTTAAGATAGATTTGTTCTAAGGCTCATATTAGAAGAATTCAGTGTCTAATACATTTGTTATATGAAAGAAGATAATGCAGTCATGTACACATATTGTCTGACATATGAGATTTCTTTAAAGCTTATTGGTGGAAAAATAGGATTGCATATTTGTGACAGTATTACTATTGTATTTAATGTCTGTCTGTATTTAACATATGTCACACACAAGTCATAATTATGGCCTTTAATAGAGTGGTACGGAAGACAGTCGAGAATATACCATTTACAAGTCAGAATCCGTTTTCCTATTAGAGCCTTCATCTTATGGGATTCTTGAAGTCCATACAAATTATTGGTGTACACTGCGTCGAAAAATGTTTATCCAAGAATATAAGGTGAATCGATACAAAACGGTTACTCCACTACAATGAGTTTTTCACCCTTTCAAAGTTCACTTACCTTCTTCGAGTCCATTTGATGTACCTACCTACGCATTATCGAAAATAGGACAAGCCAACGTTTTTCCTCAGGTATACTCGTAGGTAACGGATATACTTGGATATACATTTGAAATTTACTTTAAGACATATTTTTTGTTAAATATTATTTTCATCGCAGTAAGAGAATACATCAGATGCAAATTTCCATACAATTATCTTCCCACTTTGAGATAACAACTTATAGGTATATTAAGCATAAAATTTTGTACATCTAATAAAATTACAAATAAAGGTATAACATACGTATCGATATAACGTATTCTTTAGCGAATGTGACATATTTTTAATGTTATCCCCAATAATTTTATGATACTGTTTTACATTTCCCCCAATGTGCGTAGTTGTTAGTTGAAAATACAAATTGTTCGTCCTTATTGTTTTATGTATAGCCATACATATATTTATGTATACCCAATAGCTTTGTAAGTGGTCTTTGGCAATACCTCGTAACAATACAATATTATAGCGTAACAAAGGCTATTATAACGCACCTAAGTTATATGTCTCTTGACTTGCATCTGAACTTTACAATGTGGCTTTGTTCGTATCACAGAAACTTATGCTACGTCAATTTCGATGTAAGAATTATAATATACCTTTAGGTTTTTTTATAATATTAGTGTAGCAGACGACCATGCAGTCTACCTGATTGTAAGTGGCTACTGCAGGCCAATGACATTTTTAATTTATCCTAGATAAAATAAAAGTCCTACCCGAGGTCGACTACAGATTCACTGTTACCCCTGAGGACAAAGTATGAATGCCTCGAAAAGTATGTCTCCTTTAAACCACAACTCAACAGCGTTAACCACGGCTTCTATTGACCTTTAAGTTTTTAGATTTAAGTAAGTAAGAGCCTAAGTTAAGAAGTTTAATGAATGGAGGACTCATAATGACTTTTTATTAGAGCCTTTTACCTAATAGTGGGTGAGATACGTCTTGAATACTAAGAGACGTGAAAACTTTGCCCCTCTTCATTTATCTTTACAAGCCTTTATTTTATTGTGGTATAGTGTGAAAGGTTTTAAAAAACTTTGCAAGTAGCGAGTTAATTCTCGTGGAGAAGGTTCCGTACAAACGGGTCACGGAAAGCGTTTGAGTACCAAATTTCAACTCATTTGGTCCAGTAGTTTCGGGCGCTAATCTAAAACAGACGAACGGATAGACTTTATGTACGAAACCCTAAGAAGGAGGGTAGTCTCAAATTATCAACGACGTAAGTTTTTCTTAATAGACAATATTTATACAAATAGAGTTTGCTCAGTGGTTATAATCATAAATTTTCTTTAGGTATTTTTTTATTGATAATGCCAAAGCTCGATAATATATCGATCGCAAACATAAAAAAAATTGGTTAACAAACAATAATAAAGGGTACTGAATTGTTTTGTCTTTGTCTAAATATTAAATTATATAGATTAACAACATAATATTTACACAGCGTTGCAACGTGTTCAAGAGAATTCTAATATCTCTAACTTCTCATTACACCTTGGCTGTGTGATAATATCCAGACAAGGTATAGCAATAAATTGACAGATACAAGTAGTCGACCATGCAGGCACAAATTGGGTGGCGGAATGAACGAGTTATGGCGAACCGAGCCCGCATGGGGTCCAGCCAAGACGATAATTTGATGTTTCCACACTTCTGGATCCACTTGACTTTTCTAGTGCGTTGCGATGATGCGAAGGGAATGAGATGTTGCTTTGATGAATCTTGAACAAATTGGCAGAAATGGTAAACATATAAGGAGATTTTTTTTAACAAATGCAAGTAGGTACATCAAAAGAGAGATGCTCTTGTATTAGTTAAAAAAAATTAATACTATTGGAATTGAAAAGATTTAGTAAGTGCGTTAGGCTTTTAGATATTTTATGCATATGTGAGATATGATTAGGTTAGATTAGTATTGAGAGGGCTAAATTTTAGAAATTTTCATGTGAACACTATCTTAAGTACAAACCTACATTTTCTTTTATAATAAGATATTAAGGTACAGGCAAAAAGTTGGTACAAAGTAATAATACGTCGAGGTACAAGAGAAAGTTTTAAATAGTAATCTTTTTTATAAGGATCCACGTAAGGTAACGAAATGTAACGAGATCCGGCCCGTGGCGTGCCGCTAACACTCCTTATAAATACTCGTAAGCCCTGGCTTTTGTGGCTAATCTTTTGCGTGAAGATCGCTATTATACCGCTATTTATTATTTTTACCCGTATTTTTCTTTTCTAAAGTCAAGTTGAAACGTACTTCATATACTTGAAGGATTTTAACCGCTCATTTCGAGTCGAGCGCTGTTGAAAAAATTAAATTTGCCTCTAGCGCGCCCTCACCGATGGACTGTTTCACATAGTTTTGAATTTTAAAATATGTTAATCCGGACTAGCCGTCTTGTTTGCCGCCGACAACATCTTTTTTGAGGGAATATTGTTGCATGTAATGTTACTTTTGCCAATTTTAAACCTGCACGAAACCGTTATTAACTTTAAATGAGGAATGGAGTGGTAAAGTCTAAATTCGAATCCAACTACAAAATGAAATAATTGTTTGTGCGTTCGAGGTATGTGGTAACTAAAGGCACATTTGCGGTTCAATCAAAGGCAATTGTTGTCTAAACAATTGAGCTGTTATTGGAGTATCGGTTAACTAGTAACTAACGAGTATCCTCTGGCTGAATGTGCCAAAATAGATTCAGTGGAAACTTTGTAGCGCTTGAAAAGCCTACGCTTGTGTGAAACTGATTTAGGTGCACTCTGATAAACACTGGTACCTTACTAATGACATAATAACCGTGTGACTAAATTAATATTAATTTTTCGTTTTCTTTACAGAAATGTAAAAGTGATGGACGGTGGTTCTGAATTGATTTGAAGCGTCAACGGAATGTGGTAAAATGTTACATAATTTAGAGTGCAGTATATTTATTCTCCAAAATCTGAATATTTATTTTACAATAGTTGTTACCCACAGCTTTGCTCGTGCCCAAAGGTTTTTAACTATGAATTTTAACGGAACGGAGCGGTACTTTTTTCGGGATAAAAGGTTCCCCATGTCCTTTTCTGAACCCCTGACAGCGTGTGTACAAAATTTCATGACAGACGGATTTGTACGTGGATATGTAGTTAAGGACTGAAATTGTAACAGAGAAACAATCAAATAAATAAACAAACTCACATTGGCATTTATAATATTTATAAGAATTCTGTTCCATAGTAATTTCAAAGATTAGCAGGCCTTATTGCGCTTAACATTTCCCACGCGAGCATAATATGTTTTGATTAGCTTTCCCAAACAACGGAGCGTTGGACAAAGCGATGGGTAATGCTGCAAGGGCGATGTTTACGTTTGCTTATTTAATACATAAATTGCAATTATGTAATTACTATTAATATATATCATTGTAATGGGTGTACAATATACATGACAGCAGTTAATATAAAATTGTTAATTGTAATATCTTAATTTGGCGGTACTGTTAGTCTTAATGGCCATGGGTATTATTTTGATACATATAAAAATGCTAGTATTACTGTTTCATTGCAATATAATTATAACAGTGGCACATAACCGAACTATTTTTTTATGCGAAAAAGACACAATTTCATGTGTAGGAGGCCTTACCCCGTTGCTGTAGCTGTACTCGTAAGTTAGGTGAGTGTGAGGTTGCCGTCGGAGCGGAGCCGCCCGCGCCGCACCGCGCCGAACTCTTAAATTAGCGCTAACTTATGCCACTTAGATTCTTCAAGTTTTGTTTGTAGACACCGTAAATATTCAATGTTGCGCACAATACACCCGTTTGCCGCTTTGTACGCGAATCAAAGCGCCCTTTGTATTATTGCTCGACGGCTCACTTGCATTTCTCGTTTCAGCGATCTCCCCTTACTAAGAAAGACATCATGGCACCTTTTTGTTTCCCGCTACAGAACTATTAAGCTCATTAAAACGTTTCCACAATTTCTTCCAGAATTTCATTCAACTTGTAGAGTATAATGAATTACCATAACGACAAAGCATTTTGCATTTCTCCAGAAAAGTTCATCGGGAAACTGGAAAAGACCACAAAAGATAGTGCAACCAACCGGCATTCAATTATTAGGTTAGCCAGTTAGGAATGGCAATTCACGTACATAGAATCGAATAGAGGCGGTCGAACCAATAATTTGATTTCGCGGTTATTTTAGCTCATATAGGCTGTGCGAGACGCAGGTGCCGGCTCCAATTGTAATAATCAAAGTGAACAATACGATGTGCGCGGGCCATTTTGTTATTTAACTGTAAAGTAATTTAATTTTTATGTGATATAGGAAGGTAGGCGATTTTGTTAAGTTGGTAGATTTAGTACGGTCTTGGGTAGTACAACTACATCTACTACAGGTGTGAAGCAGTTCTTGTGTTTCGTTTCAATGATTGAAGTCAGCTAACTAATATACGAGGTGACCGTCTCAAGAGTTGCAACACATGTATGATCTGCTTTAGGTGTGATCACAAAAGCGTACTATAAACTAGGCGATTATTTGTCAGATAAAACGGTGTGGTCTGAAGTAGCTCCAGCTCCATCCACATGTTCCATTAGGGTAAGTTTTCCATTGTAGATGACATTTATTTAAAAAAAAAAAATTTTTGAATAAAATATTTTTGATTTGATTTGAATGTCACATAACTTCAGGACTGCATGCTAGTTCGCTTCAACCTTATTAAAACTGGATATTTTATTATTTATTTATTTCTTCCTTAAATCGAATTAGATGCATCCATGACGACTAAGTTGGAACGCAATTTGTCTATCTTTCCCTACGAATAAGAAAACAGCAGCCCTGTGTCTTAAAATTTAAAAATGCCACCATTTTACGGTTACGGATTTTTTGTCTCAGGCTTTAGCAATTCCGCTCGCAATTGATGTCCGGCTTAACAATACAATTCGACAGGGAAAATTAAAAGAAAGTCTAAATTGTAATGCAAATTTCTGCTTATGTACCTACTTATTTTTCTTTTTTCAATACGTTTTGCTTTTGTCTGAAATGGAAATTAATGCTTTACTTCCGAAAGAGGTCGGTATTGTTAGTCTAAATGGAGTGTCTTATTCAATTTTAAACGGAGTTGTGTTATGGTCGTTTTTTACTGATTAGCTATTGTTTACACGATGGAAGTACAATGGGACAAGACATTCATATTCTTCAATGTAAGTTGTTTGTTCTAACTATGAATCTTCTAGAATCTTTTACTTGACTCTTTATTTCTCGTTGTATATGTAATCAGTGTATTTTATTGATATCTATTATCAACTTGAAATTAGTCAGTGGATTTAACGAACATTTTTATGAACTTCAAATGAAATAGGGGTTCTATCTGAAGTTGATCAGGGGTAGGTACGTATTACCGCCGCAGACAAGCTAATAGCTCATAATGTTAAAACTATTATGAAAGTTTTAATGATATTATAAAATATGGAATGTTATTTTTAACATAATTATTTTAATCGAATCTATATAATATGTGTAACCATAACATATTTTACCGATTACATAACACCGATTTTACATAGTTTGTGTGAGTGATTCTTGAGTGAGGAAATTCATGCTTATTCATTTTTAATTTATGCTATATTTTCCACAAAAATATTTTTTTAAACGAGACGAAAATTTCAAAAGAAAATACAAGTAGAGGTGAAATGTAACTTTAGTAAAAGATATTTTAAAAGAGAATATACACAGAATACTATGGTATTTATTTCGATGTTAGACAAGCACGTAGGAGGAGAACTCGACAAGCATTTTAAAATAGTAAAAGTAACATTTTCCGAGCTAAAGGATATTTTCTAAAACGTTAAGTAGAATATGAATATACTTCGAATGCTTTCGACGAGGCGAACTTGTAATTCGGAATAATGAGTTTGCACTTTACATTTTAGACTTTTGATATCACGTAGACTATTTTGAAACTACTTTTTTATTTTCTGTTATCTTACTGAAAATTTTGTTAATTTTATTCTAACCTTTCACTTATGCTTTGTTTGGTTTTCAGTACGAATATATTCACACTTAATTTAAAACAAAGGTTGTATCTATTCCCGATTCCGTTTTAGTTTAAAGTTAAGTTCCGTTTGACTTGAAATTCTGCCTCAAATTTGGGGGTCTGAGTTTCTTATCCCAGACACCTCTGACTTTTTAAAGCTACTCGTATGATCGTGCTTATTGGAATTATCATTTGTTTTAACAGCGAACGAAAGTATGACGACCTGAGAGATCTTTAAAAAAATTCCAAAATTATTTGAGACTTCAAATCGAATCCACACTTGGCCAGGATTTTGAAATTTGACCGGTCACTCTGGGAAGGTCTTGCCCAGAAGCGGACATTATTGGCTAGACTATGATTTACTCAAAATATTTTTAGTTCTATTTGCCAAGAACCGAAAGTGATATAGCAAATTGCCATGCCACTTTTAGATATATCGGCTTCAGTCGACAACGGATAGACAGTATTTCAGTGTTAAAGCAGGTGTCCTATCCGCTACAGTTCGATTAATTCCCATAACGAGGCGGGACCATCAGGCTCTCGTTTCTCACCGGAACGCCGTAAATACATCAGTGCACTTCTGTTTAGCTTTTGCAAAATGCTACATTTAGCTGTATTCCCTTTATTCAGTATTTACGGGCTGACCGAAATACTGATAGGAAAAAATGGTAAATTCAAAATTTGAGTTGACGTTTCTGTCATTACACTCATAATACAGACA
>DWIJ01000120.1:0-13981 GCA_018248315.1 Chioides albofasciatus
ACCGCGGGGGGCGCGGGGGCATGCGAGGGCAATGCACGCTGCGCCGGCGCAACTCTACCTCCCATTCAGTACATCTCTTGACGCTTTATTTACTATTTGCGTCTGTTCCTTTGCAATTGTATGAAATATTTGCTCCGAAACCTGATTTTTGTAAACTAATGAGACTTATTTCCTCTTACAATCAGCTATCAATATTTGCAACGTTATAAAAACAGTACCGATTTGTTAGTAAACCTTTTAAATATTTTTTCTCGTAAGTTCGATAGTAGGAATTCACATTTTTCATTTTTCCCAAATTTCAACGATACAGATAAGCTACATTTTAGTAGAAAAATATTTATGTATTCCACACACGCAGGCTACACACTAGCGAAGCTGTAACCTGAAAATTGTTTTAAATAAATAACTTCCAAAATTCGCAAAACTGGACGCGTTTAATTAATCACTTGAAGCAGCAGTTTCAAATTAAAACTCGCTGGATCCAAATATGGCATACGTCACGCATTGAATACTGAACGCGACACCCATACACATACACTCACACGTCATGCAACGATACAGTATCGTCATTGCTTTGAGGGGCCGAGTGCCGCAATTTTGAGCTCGAGCCCGCTGCGTTGAATTTTTATGTGATGCCCGTATTAAAAATATTGATAAAATTAATATTTTTTGATAGACTCACATAGACTCTTTCCACTGGGAATTTATTTTTCACATTCGAGTATTTTCGTGTGCAAAACTTCCTAGTGAATGTCTTACTAGAATAGTTCTCCCTGCTGAAGTGCGTCTGTAGATAATTATTACGTGAGCAAATAATTTACATGGCACAAATAACAAAAATGCACAACGTAAACAACGTCACGTAAATTTCCCGCCTATCGGTACAAAACTCTTAAGAACGTCGCGGAATCGTCGCGCAATGTAATATAACTTTTTGCGAATGGAACTGATTTTTCCGTGGAAATATTCCCTACCGTATGGAAACTAGATGCAATTTCTCCTCATGCAGCGCATGAGTCGGAATGCAGTCGTTATGCACACCACTCGCGCGGATTATCCCGTGGTTGGCGGGCGGTGATTAACCGAACGCCGCGGTCTGCTATTGGCTTGTTCCGAACTCTGTAATAATGATTCAATTTCCAATGTTATCCTTTGTTTCCGTGTTTGACGATTTGAGTAGCCTTTGCTTTTGAAATATTGCCGAATATAATTTAATTATTAATATCTTTCCGAAAAAGTAAGATTATATAAATTTGAGTAAAATTAAACGATTAAGACCATTAAACTCTACAATGTATGGTAAGGAAGTTGTTTATCTAATTATCTTTGCTATAATGCATTACGTAACGTTAATTTAATACACTTTTGTCTATTATGCTTCATAAATACTGTTAATTTTTAATCATCAAAAATAACAGTTACTTTGTTTCAAATTTGTTAAGATGATAACTGTATTACGTGTTAAGTTTAGTAGAACGTCGTATCTACTCATAGATTAACATATTTCAAAACATATTTATGAACAAATGTATTGTCTTGCTTCCAGGTACGTTCGTGTTGTTAGAGAAAGTTGAAGTAGATATCATTCATTTACATCACTGCGTAAGTAGCAGACTTATTTTATTTTGCTATTACATTTTTTCCCTCATTTATAACGTAATTAGTTAGAAAGTTTAGCCGCCGTGTAGCGATCGTCCTAAACCTGCCCTGAATGGATTCAAAGTTACACGTTAATGACCGCCTCCGTAACTACACTTTGGAAGAGACCCGTGGAAGTTTTGAAAAGCGTCAAAAAGTTGGAGCAAAGTGCTATTTTTCAATGTCTGTAAATAACAATATAAGTTTAAGCGATATCTTAGCTTGTTATAAGGTGAAGTGGTCGGGGCCATTACATAGGCGGGGAAGACGCCAGCCGAGCGTGGTGTTAAATTTGAATAGTCTATGGGAATGGTTGTGATTGTTCGCGAGCTTAGAAACGGGTTGAACAAACAAAATGGCTTTTAGAAAGCAGCCCTTGTAGGGAGATGGAGCGCTGCAATTGATATCCGCCTGTTTATTTGCGTGTGTTTCTGTTTTCATTTGAATCTGCTCTATTTCGGATGCTGGAGCAGCTTTTCTCCGTTTCATGGAAATATTATAATAATATGCGACGTGATTGTATAAAATAAATGATTTAGAAATGTATTTGAAAGAGAGGTAGGGTAATTTAGAGCATTTAATAAGTATATGCCCTATGTTAATCGTACTGTTCTTAGGCGAAAGTGTAGTCTTGAACAATTTGAATGTATTTTGTTATTCATCTATTTTGTTTGTACATATTTTGCAAACAGATCATTTCCATATGTGCTTTCAGGTATCCGAAAGCTATAAAAGATATAGCTCATTAAAGTCTGTCCGCGCTTCTGTTGTAGGTTAACTACGTAAGTTCACGTAAATTCTATGTTCATTTGGCTGTTAAGCATAGGTTTCTGTTCCCGTATAGATCTGTTTATTCAGATTATGTTATTTTAGTCTTAATGTTAAATATTCAGATTGTATTCTTAGTTGATTTAAAATATGGCTGTTGTTAAAAATTTATCGTTTATTTTGATTTTAATTGTGTGACTCAATTGATCTATAGTCAATAAATTTATAATATAAACTTTCATTGCAACCAATAACACTATCAGAACCATGCAAATAAATTGTTGTAAAATTTTCAGACACTTGCCCATAAAGTACAATAAATTACAGAGCACACTTTAGTAATACCCAACAAGAAAGGAGAGAGTAAAACAACCACACATAATCTCCAAACACTCGGACAATGAGTAAACAAGCGGAGTTGGTAACTAAAATTTACCGTGTTACGGCGTTCCCGTAGTAAAATATCGAATAGTGTGTCGCGGTCCCAGGTGTTGGCTCAAACGGCGTAAGTTTCGCTAATGTGCGGCTTAAATGATGACACTGTTGCGGGACACCAGCCAAGCCTACGTAGGGTTGCTCTTTAAGTACTTATTGAGCTTTAATAAATATTTAACATTCATTTCAAATCTTTTGAACAAAGCGTTCCTACGCTTTGTAATTCGACTGTAACAAAACCACCGTTACAAATATTTCCGGATTGTAATATCAGTGTAATATAAATGTGTTAATCGCTACTATATTTTGGTTTGGAGAATGTGATTTGAAGAGCACAAATAAGTACTGCACGCAAGGCGTTTCAACTTAGTCTTCTAAAGAGGTAAGGTGTGTGACAGAATTTAGCTAGTACTTTAATCTTATTTGGGGTTGTTAAATACTTTCATATTCTATAATCTATAGGCAGCGGTCACCTTTCATCAGATGGACGGTACGCTTATTTAATTTACCGAAAAAATAAGGTAAAATATGATCCTACTGAAAAGAAAAGATTTAATACAAGAAAGTGGTTTAAAATGGAATGAGATAAGATGTTTAATAGTTAAACAATGCAAAGAAAAAGTCTGAATGTTTCAATTTCATTTTCGATTGAGAAACTGGGAGTGAACCTTAAAGCAGCAAAGTCCGTCGATCCTTGTAAAAGTAGATAGCTGGCAAACGATCTACTCCCGGTAGAATTCGTAAGCAAATCACCAGTTGCTTATAAATCGTTCTGCTCCCGTCCGAGATTTATTTCGTTTCTACTCGTCCAAATCCGACGTTCCCATATGTTGGGGTGTAAACCGCACTCGGCGTAAATTACACACGTAGGTATTTGGCTATGTTGTTTAAATAGGGGGCGCTTAAATTTGTACACATAAGTAGGGGTAATAGAGGAAGTTTTCGCGTCCGTAATCGAAACGGTGTCAACTGAACAAACTAAGTTTTTATCCGCTAACTTAGTATGTTACGGATAAGTGCCGATTTATTGCCAATGACTGCCAATGAACCGACAGTGTTGCATGTACAGTTTTGGCTATTATCTTAGTTAAGCTTGGGGCTCTAAATCATGAAATTGGGGAATTCTTGTGCTTAGAATTTGGACTTAAAAAACCATTAAACTTTACAAAATTGTTCAAAAATGTGTTAGTGGTATTTTTTGGAGATTGAATACAACTTTTTCAAAATAGAGACGACAGGAAAATGGATGTATTCAATTTGGATCTGCTAATAGAATTGGAAATATATAGAGCTAAAACATTATGTTAACCAAAGGCTGAAAAGCAATTATTACAGAAAAGCGAGAAAAGTTGCAATGGAAGGGCTGTCCAAACAAATTTTATTACTTCCTATGTACGAAAGGTTTTTATGTTGAATGAATTCACACATAATACGTATTAACTTTAGATAGAATTTCATCCGCAAAAAGCGAATCTACAATTTTCTTTCAATTCACTGACGTTTAACAGAATAAACACTTGTATTGTTGAATAATTTCTAGTTATTGAAAAAACTGAAACAAAACTGCATATTTTAAAAACACTGCATAGTTTCGGCCACCAGTCGTTTAACGTGAAACAAAATTAACTGCATGTAAAGGGATGTCAATCGTCGAAAAATCCGATAGATGGACTATCGGATATGAACGAGTGGACATTCGTTTAAAATAATTGAAAACCTATGTTTATATAATAACGACCGGCATCGTCCGTGCGAATGAGGAATTGACATAACATTTTTTTGTTGTTAATTCGTAATTTATTCTATGTGTGGTATTTCTGATATTGTGTGTAAATATGGTGCATTGTATAGGTCGGTTACTTGTGTATGAGTTTTATTTTCTTTTCATTTCGTTTTCTTTCTTCCAGCCTGTGTGTTTATTTGCATATGTGAGTGTGTGTGTTCAAAGGCATTTTTTAAATTTTAAAATTTTTCGCATGAATTTACAATAAAATTCTAATTTATTCGAATAAATACCTATTCAATCCACTACCACGGTTAGTGAAGTATCGTAATAAAAAATCAGCTTGCTAAAAAAATATTGTTGTTAAGTTCACCAATTACTAAAACGAGTAACATCACTAGCACCGGAATACGCATACAAATACGAATAATGAAAGTGCATACCAGCATTAATTGTCGCAGGTGTCGATTACCGCACGTCACCCTGCGGAGCTTTTAACCGTACTTTGTTTTTATTTCTTTTATTGGCCCTATTTTACTAAACGTTTAGAGAGCTTTTACGTTATAGTGCGTACTGAAATTGAATAAAAGTATAATAGATACAATCAAATTTTATTCCTTGATGTAACTTTTTAGAGGTAATTTTTTAAAATAAGTTGCTTGTAAAGTATACCAACTTCAACATCTTAAGGAGATAGAAAAGCGTAATATAAATAATCTGGAAAATATTCCATGAGAAGTATTTGAATTTTCAGTTAGGATTTTTTTCCATTTCATTTTTTTTTTTTGAGAAATCCTTCCTGAAACAGCACGTTATTAGATAACGGCTAACTATAAAGATTTTAATACAATTGAACTTGTATTAGCAACATTGTAACGACACATTACCTTGATGTTAGTGCCGCAAGATGGAGCTTAAGTTTCTTTTTATTGGCTCTAACTCGTTCTAGATCCAGATAAAATTTAATTGCTAGAACATTAATGTTAGCACTGTAAAAATAGACTATAGTGTCGGTGCCAATTTTCTCAAGTTGGAACCAAAAGTAGTCAGTTTTACGGCCTTACTCATTTCCAATGTTATAATAATAATATTTTTACACTATCAATAAATTTATGGTAAATTTTTTTGCCAAAACTACATACAAATTCAAAAACACCTAAAAACTTACACTTGTCTTTGTATTCAAATAAATAAGTATGCCTAAATTTAAATCGATTGATTGTCATAATCATTAGCACTTATTCCATTAAAAAACTATATTCTTCACATTCAAACACGCTTCTTAAAAATATGCAAAATAGTGTTCGGTGTGTTTTGATATATCAGCTGTTCAGGTTCTTTATGTGGTCGATACCTCGTTATCTGTAATCAGTAGCGTGTTATCACGTCCGTACTCCTGGCTTGTCACTGACGAGTTGATAAAAAAACCTTGATAAAGTCAGTCCAAAACATCCAATATATTGATTTTAGTAACACTTTTTAGGAACAATAGCTGTCGTTTAAATCTGTATATCGTTTATGTTAACATGCTAATGGATTCTGATTTGACTTTTATAAATCACAACAAATTACCCTTTTAGGAACGAGGTCACATTATTATATGACAGATAGTGTTGTGTGTAACGATGTTTTTATCGATTAAGTAGATCATTTGTGTTGATCATATAAGTATTAATTTGTCGTTAATATAGAGCTAATTTTGCACTCCGTCGAAATTGTATATTTTTCAGGTACAAATATCTCTAACTCAACTATTTTTTTAAACACAAGAGAGCAAACCACTATTTCACTACGACAACTAAATAAACAACAAAAGCTCTTCACTAGTAATTTGCTCCTTGAAATCACTTCAGTTTGAAAATCAACACCAAGTTAAAGACAATCAGCTCCTTAACTACTGCAGGCGCAATTGTTTCTTTCTCAACGACTAAATTCAATTCGCTATCTTATTTCTTACTCGTAAGGTTCACGTAGTTCGGGATAGAACAAGTGAAGGTAAATCGGCGAACTACGAAACACCGCCAGTAGTAACGACTGTTTAAACACACGTGTAAGTACAAGTTCTACACGAACCGAATCCTTGCGACCTGGACCATAGTGCTAACAAACGTACATAGTACGTAGGTCATCCAGAGCACCGTCGTGTATTTAAGAACAATACGGCACCTGGTCTGTGTTTACACGAAGACTTTTAGTTTTGAAGGTTGGAAATGCCACTATTTATTTTGGAACGAATTTCTTCCCGTATTTCAAGAACGCTATGACTTAGGATGAAAAACGCGAAACGAACTACATATTTTTCAAAGCAGTCGCACCAAATTTCTAAACAAATTAACTAAAGCTCTTTCAACTATTATCTGAGTTAATATGTGTACTTCTAACTTTTACATAAATAAGGGTTTAAACACTTTAAACAGATATACAAATCCAAACTTACGATTATTACCAACCAAAACATTTGCACCGACCCTCGCGGTGGTCATCTTAGTTGACGGCGGAAGGATTTCGCGCATACTGGCAACTTACTTATCGGAGCCCACCAAACTGTTTGGTTAGGTAATAGTAGAACGTGGCCCAACGGACCGGCGCGGACATTACACGGTTACATTTTAGAACAGTAATTGCCTATTAAATGTCACGCGTTAACGATAAACTTAATTAATTCGAACATAATCGTCCCGGCATGGATTAATAGGTGTTTAGAATTAAAAATACGATTTAATCTGTATATGTTAACATAGTTGAAAAGTTTATTGACGAAAATACCCGGCGAGTAGATTTCTAATAAAGGTGATTGTTTGGAATATGGAACAATCGACGCTGTCGTGTAATTCTGCCAGGTTTTAATTAAGGTTTGACGTCTCGTACATTACGTCATGTACAAAAAGCTGCGCGTTCGCTGCAAAATGCTTCGCAATTCGACAAACCGTGTTTTTGATAGGGAACTAAATATTAACGTATATTTACGACGGCACCAAAACAAACATGTGTCGGTGACAATAGTTCTGCAGCAGAGCACTATAAAAAATTAATGTATTGTTGTTTTTACGAGCGCTTTGAGTCCCGAACACCTGTCCGTAATATCGCCAATGTTGCCACCCGAACAATTCCACGCAGCACGGTTGAGTATTGGAATATTTAATTTTGATTTTTTTTCATACTATTTGATAACTCTAATAACAGAAAATAGGATAGTTTGTTTTTGGACACTCATTATTCGATGGAGATGATACCAAGAATCACTAGTACTTAGTGAGCATTGATTTCTTCCAGACAACCTTTAGCATGAGGAAAAAGTAAAATTAAAACAAATGCAAACAGTGAATACATATCAGTGATGTCCTTATATTTTAACGGGAAGGTGACCACCTTCTTCTTAATTCTTGAATATTACAAATGAGGTATCACGAATACAAGAGAAATATCTCAAAAGAATAAATATTTTCTTGAGGCACAAACTATGCAACTATATCTCTAAGAATATATTTCAACCGACGTTTAACAATGCATACAAACATATATGCTTAGTAGAAAGAGTATCCTTTATAAGTTTGATATTTACTTAGGGGAAGACATCAATTTGGAATGAAATATCTGCTGCTTCCATTTATGGATATTACGGAGTACAACATCCAAAAACAAAGCAGTACTATCTCTAATCAAGTGATAGCTCAACAAACATTTCGTCTCCATTGTTCAAGTTAACAGTATTATAATATTACACTAATGCCTTCCAAATATGTTTAAATCGTGCTGTCAATACCCGGTTAATCTTTCGTTGCCAATTAATTAGCTGTTGTGAAGATCAAAGACGCACAGTTTGCGATCTCTGCTAAGTCCCCAACATAGTCAAGTTGATAATGAGCCTGACAGTTTAAGTTCGACCCAATTGACGCAATGTTCGCCGGGAGGACCCAAAAATGTGATGGAATAAAGTCTAGAATCGTTCGCATTTGGTGTATCGTTTCTTAGTTCGGGCGACAAGATTATTTGATTTAGTTCCTTGTCTTCCCGCGGATGAGTAAGCGGCTTTAAATCATTGACATTATTGTTAGAGTGATGGAATTATTTTATATAAGTATTTTTTGAATTGGTAATAGTTAACTTTTTATATTTTTGTGATGATGGACATAGGTTTTCAATTTTCTTCGTATTTCAATTTATCTTATTAGAACAAGAAGGAATTGAGGAATTAATTATAGATAGTTTGAGACTTTTAGAACTTTAACGCCATGTTATATTAAGCACCTTATACCTTCTCATTGGTTAATTTAGGTACGCACTAGATGATAATTTGGCACTTATTTGTAGCCACAGGAGATTCAAGTGACACTCATTGAGATTAGTAATTTTTGGTAAGCAAAACATTAATTAATACTTCTACTCACAAATCAACGAAAATAAATGAGTAAGTGCTAAATTTTCAGCCTAGCTGTATAGTTGTACAGTAGTACTTATTTAGCTTAGTTAGTAGTAGAAGGTTAGACAAAATGGCACTATATAGAGACTAGTAAACAAAGTGCCACTTATTTCACTTACTGCCACACAGGTGCGACAAGTGGCTCTTTGTGAAGTCTAGTTAGTAGGTCAGACAAGTGGCTTACGATTGTGATGAATAAATTTGTAAGAGTTAATAGTTTAAGGGCTTCCTGCAATATGGTCGCATTAGTCAAATACCTGCGTTGGCGAGATTGGCGTTAATCTGTTTAATCGACCGAAATCGAAGGAATGAATGTTAATTTGATCCTTCAACGCCCAAAATTGTTTGTATGGCTCGTTGATCGGGGACTGTGCGGTCAGTTGGCACTGATAGGGGTTAATATTGGTTTGTGTATTTAAGATACGTTTAATATGAAAATATCAATTATATTGCATGCTTTTCAGGAATTTATTAAGATCGTTTTTTCGTTATTAAATAAGTAATGACTAATATAATATGACGTTATTAGTTTGTATTCCGTAATAAAATATAATCATGTGTTGTTTACTAAGTCAACATTTTATATTCTTAATTGTCTATATCGTAAATAGACTGTCTATAAAAATTACGAATAAGCATTGCGTATTCAGCCTTTTTTAATATTTCATTTTATTGTATTAAGTTTAGCAGTAGGAATGCAGTTTAATGGTACATTTAAAATCGAAATGTTTATTAATAATATTCCTGAATTAATTTCGAAATGTAAGCATGTTTAGTCGCAGTTAATCTGGCATGAAAAGTTCAAACATATGCACATAATTTACTAATTAAAATATGTTAATCAATTCGAATATTACAATGAATAAGCATTTAGCTATTTTGTGTACATATCGCGAATTGTAACAAGTTATTTGCATATACAATACGAATACATTAAATCTATTTCATATCTGCAGCTAACAAGAATAACTGGCGCTGTTAAAACGACGCAGTCGTAATAACAAACGAAGTCTAATCTGAGGATAAAACTCGTTTACGAACGAACGAATGACGAAACACAAGCATAAAGCTCATGTGAAATGACTTAGTGACGTGTCTGAATACACGACGTAATATGTTTACCTCCACGGAAGGGCTACACAATGTTTTCTTCGCAAATACTTACTTTATTCGGTCGCATTAGGTTCGCAAATTACCCCAATTTCCTCATCGCGGTAACTGTTGAAATTTTACGAGGAAACGTTCATAACCTCACGAAATGTGTGTGAAAGTTTTTCACGCACTAATTTACGTCGGCCGATGGACCGGGCGATCAGTTCGAGGACCGATCTAGCGATTAGTCGACCGGGTTATCACGTCATGAGTCACGGCTCCGACTTATTCCGGATATTGAAGCACGTAATCCCAATACAGTGTGTCTCCACTCGCAATTTATCGGACGATGGATGGCCCGACCATTATATTCACCCCTTAACCTTCCCACTTATTAATATCTACATAATTTATTGTAAATTGCATTTTGCATGAGACTTCGTGCGTGAATAAACGGTTCAGTGTTGGAAATTAAAAATCTTACGGGATATTCACAATTTACGTCGTCATATCAGACATGACTAAACTGTTACTCAGAAGTCACTTGAGAATTATGAACCGTTACATTGTCATGTGACCATATCATCATATGTATCATTAAAGGACGACTGACACATAATTCTACACAAATTTTAGTTTATTGTATCCATCGCTTTCGTACAAAGTTTGTGTAGGTCATTATTGTAAAATTCCACATTGTTCCTTATTATTTGAAGTTTAAAACTAACAAAAGAAAGGGGCTTCCGTGAGTTAGCAAATTAAATTTTAATGTCTTTACCGAAATCTCCTGAGATGAAACTTAAGGAAAGCTATGCGTAACTTTGAACAAAGACGGGGTAAATTTTGTGTAATAGGCGACTTGTATTTTGCTTAACGTTAATGTACGACCCTTCATCAATAAATGTTAAGTACAAAATATTCAGCTTATCGTCTGCTCTGCTTATAAAGATTACTCCAATTAACCTACGTTTTATTCTAAATCTTTGAATATTTTCGATTTATCTGTAGAATTACTGTAATGTCTAATTTTCATTCAAATTGTTGTCACAGCCAATCAAATTCAAATCAAATCAAATAACGAAACATATTTTAAATTCTTACCTATCCCTAACTAATATCAATTATTATGTGTAAAATTACACAGTCATAACAAACTAGTAAATGAAATAATAAGACAGCGCCATATTAACATACGTTATATTCGCTCGTTTTCTAAAAAAATCCGCCCAATATACAATGTGAGCTAAATAGTTAATGACGATTATATCGACGGAAACGTTACGCAAATGCCAAGAATGTAGACACCCATTGATTTACCGATGCTAACCGAGGTGTTATTGTGTTTAGGTTTTAAACCCATATCTATAGCCGCGAGCACCGCGTGATTTAATGCGATAGCTTACGTCGAGTGAAACATGCCAGGCCACCTATCAGTTTTAAAAGTGTTAGTAACAGTTTTAAAAGTGTTTCTAACGTTGCGTATTCGAAACTCAAGATTGAATGTCATTGACCGGTGATACCTGCGTATATTTCCAGATATTTTTCATTTAAATCCAATGTAGAGCTGTTATATTGTAGTTTGATAGGTGGTAAGATTTTTAGTTTCATGTGCTCATTTGGTACTTTTAAACTTTGGAGAGTTGGCTACATTCATCAACGGCATACTATTTAACAGTAGGTTAGTTTGATAGTCTTTGTTATTTCAGTTACAAAATAATAATAATATTTACTTATCTACAATAAATTATTCTCTTTAAAAATGTACTACTACTCATGTTTTCCAGTCCTTCAGAGTCCCGTCGCAGTCCGAGTTTCCATAGTACAGATTGATTTGTTCCTGAATGGACATATAAAGTTAAAAGGTAATATGAATCCTTGCGTGGGAACTGTACGATAACGACCCGCAGATGCGTCTCAAAAGTTCGTAGCTATTACCTACTTCGTCGAAAAGTATATCAATATCAACTATATTGCTGTTGTAGCTACAATTACTTTATTATTTTTTATGAATTTAAAGCATAATACGCTATAAACACTATAATAAAAATAGAAGTCCTACTGAAACTCAAGCATTGGTGGGTTGCTATTAATGAGGGTCCACCTTAGGAGCGCCTTCGTGTAACTATCATTCACAGAACTTATGAGCGCTTAATACTTTTGTTGCAAGATAGACATAAGTGCGACGATGATCTCTCAATAAACAAGCAACCAAGGATTCTACCACCTTTAAAATCTCCTTCCTTTTTGTATTAGGTTTGCATTAGAGAAGGTTAGACGAACAAATAGACGCGATGTATAAATTTCTTTACATTTTTCTCCTATGTTGTACATTGTTAATTTATTGTGATAGCTAATATCGAGTGAAATTTTCCAGGCGTACCTGCTTCAGTGTTGTAAGAACCTAACGCTCATATAGTCAAGTAATGAATACTAAGAATATGCGTATATTCGTACCGTATTTTTGTATTTTGTATTGTATTTCGTGGACATACGAAACCTTACTTTTACTTTTACTAGCTTTTTCTAGCTTGTTTTAGTAGCTTAAGAATTGCAATAAACTGGGATCATTTCTGTATTGGATTGAAAATGTGTTAAGTATTTGCAGCTCTTTATGCCTATTATGTACATGTATTTAAAGGTTTAAAGTAAATTAATGAGTGATTCCCAATTTTATTTATTTGTATCCCCTTTCCCGAACCAGTGATATTTATTGGTACTAAAAGTATGCTGTCAAGCGCAACTCATTATTTTCTTAACACAAAAATCTTCATACTATAGTTGCGAGCATATTTCGCGAAACGAATGCAATAGTTGCTAATTCTAGCAAACAAGGGTTCTGGGCTACTTTTTATATTACATCACCGTTTGTTTTAGTTGATCAGTCATTATTATGTCCTTTGCATGCATGACGCATGCGGGCCCGTTGCATAATGCATCTAATGGCGCGACCCGATGCCCTTCCGTCGCCTGCTCAGAATTAATGAGCCTATACCATTGAATAGGAAATATCCAAGTAGTTGTTCAAATTCATACAAAACATCCAAGGTAAACGTAAATGTGTGTCAATTATACTTAATCTGTAGTCAGGCTACTGCCGTTAACTGGCCATTGTTACCCTTCGACATTAATGATAGAGTTTAAGATGAACAGTAAATCTGAGTAGATTGTTCATCCCTTGCTTCCCTCTAGGTTACAAGTTTCGAAGTATGGTTGACATTCTGCCATTTAGATTCTAAAATTTTGATGCATCCAGTGATACCCGTGTCGTATGAAACGGAAATAGGCTAGTTGACTCATATCAAAACAACACACAACAATGCCTTGGCCTAAATAATCTTAATATATCGATATCGATCAATAGGTGGAGGATAGTCATAGACTTTCAATTGTTATTTTTATTAGCGACTATTACTTAAATGACTATAATTTTATAATTATTACCGACACTCTCCGGCCTACACGTGATGTCACGTCATACAATGCATATACAAATAACGTTATTGCCTTGCTTTAAAGATTTATATGAAAAGGAAAAAGAAATAAACGCAATATTGCCAATATTTCGTTTTCTTTTCTTCTGTTTAAAAATCATGAATGTTGGATTGATTAGAGCAGAAAGCAGAAACCTATGGAGACTATTTTAAAAAGTGTCAACTAGTTAGTGTCAACTAGCTAGTAATTCATACATAGACCACTTTGGTACCTACTTACATTTAACGAGTAGAACGTGGGTAATACAGAATACCCAATACGTTACGGTACATTATCGAAATTATCACTCGGTATTAAATGTAGCCTATGTTCAGCAGAAACAACGTAGGATTCTAATGGTGAAAGAATTTTTCAAATCCGTCCAGTAGTTTCGGTGCCTATTCAATTCCAACAAATAAACAAAAAATCAAATC
>DWIJ01000121.1:0-13973 GCA_018248315.1 Chioides albofasciatus
GGTTTGGCGATGGACGCCGGTACCACAGGGGGTTCTACCACCTTTAAAAGTAAGTAGGTGGGTTCTTCAGGGCTGACCTCGCAGCATTACCGACAATCTCGGAAGGTGAAACCATTATCACTGTACCACATCATTCTAGTGGAAAGCAGTCCTGTGTTTCGGTAGACAGGACCTCAGTCTTAGTCACGCGGACACAAACAAACATACGAATCCTGAATCGATACGGATAAATAAAATTTAATTGCCTGTTAATACTTTAAAGCAGTTTTTATTTAATACATATGAAAGGTACGGTAGCTTTAAAAAAAAATGTGTGTGTTAATCTTTGAAAGAGGTGGACCAACGGACGGGGTTTTGACGGGGCTTTCCCTGACATATAGCTGATGTTATGAAGAGCAACTTAGGCAGCGTTGCCAGACGTTCCGATTTTGGCAGGCCTTCGAAAGTTATAAATCAAAATAAGCCGCGTGAGACGGTTTGGTAGTTAAGGCGTGGAAGCGTAACAAACACACTTTCGCATTATAATATTAGGATATACATTAGGTGAAGTACGCATTTGTTATATGAAACTTGTTCGACTTTATCATTGTGTATTGTGTAACAGAATCCAGGCATAACTTTCTCTTTACACACCCAGGCTGAGATTACAGCGTAAGTGAAACTGCTAGATATATTACAGTTCAAACACTTTCATGTTTATATATGTATGAGCAGATCCCGCGGCTTCGCCAGTTGGGTTACATTATCGGAAGTTTCACGCGTATCCCTTTTTTTTCTCGTATTAAATATAGCCTATGTTCATCAGAGATAATGTAGGATTCTAATGGTAAAAGAATTTTTCAAATCGGTCCAGTTCTTTCGGACCTTATACAATTCGAACATACAGAAAATAAAATATTTCGCCTTCATGACGTTAGTATGAAAGAGACGATTTCTCGTACTTTTACCCATAGAGTTTGGCAAATGTTAGAACTGTATGATAAAACTCTTTGTTGTTCGACTCCGGAGGCACAAAAGCCACACCTATTTCTACCTTATAACAGCAGTGTTAAGTGTTCCTGTATTCTGCTATAAAAATTGTCCACATCAAGACATACTTTTTTAAAATACAGAAATAGCAGACGAGCATGCAGTCCACCTCATAATAAGTAGCGACTGCCATGGACATCTGTAATCAACTCCAGATAAGAGATTCCTACCTGAGATCGTCTACAAATGCACCGTTACCCATGAGGACTATGGAAGCCAATTTTTATGTTTATGGATAGTAATGTTAAATTAACTTTAGTTTTACATTTAGGTATACAATATCTTTGCATCACATTGTAATGCAGAAAGGGAGGGAGAAACAAAACACAAAGAAGTCTCTAAAATAAAACCTAATTCACTAAGCCTTCGCAGGCTTTTCCTGTGTGCGTCGAAATATTTTTTGCCACAAGTTTCTCCAATGCGAAAATATTATCCCGAAATTCGCATGTAAGGGGATTATACTTTCAGGCTATACAAGTCTGAGAGTGTAATCCCCTTATATGCGAGTTTTAATAAAATCAGGGTCCCAAATATTAGCAAAGTTACCAGAATATAGTAGAGCACGGACGATGCTCGTTTATTGGTCGTTTGCTTTGTTGCATTTTATGTTAAAAGATAATAATATATTATTGTGTCACAAACTAATATACTAAAAGTATGACGATCGGACTTTTTTTTTAATTATAGTTCAATACGTGCATGCGGTTAATCTGATAGTAAATAGTTACTGCTGTGTATGGACATTTGTACCAACCCCAGATAAGATAGCTTCTTAACCGAAGTCGACCACAAATGCACTACCCTAGAAGACTAAGCTGAAGTATCTCAGAAAAGTGTGTCTCCCTTACCACACCCTTTAAACCAGAACACTGCAGCGCTTAACACTGCTATTATCAGGCAGAAATAGGTTTAGTGGTGAAGCCACCTGAGTCAAACCACAACGGCTCTACCACCTACGAATCCTTTGTTAGGGAGTGAATACTGAAAAGATTATGGGGAAGATATGCCATTTTTTTTTGCAAACAGCCGAGCGACTGTTATTGTGCTTGTTGTATTATTTGATCACATTCTTTTTTGTTTTATTGTATTATTTTGTATATGTTTAGTTTCTTTTTTATGTTTATCTTGTTTTCCCAAAGCTGTTGTCTTATAATTTAAATTTAATCCGAGCCCGTGCGAATACAAAATCTTTACCTGTTGCACAGAGCTGGGTGTTCTTCGGACGCTGCGGACGAATTGAAAATAGGAGCACTATTTTCAATTTTGTTTTGCTGTTTATGTGTATATTTATTTTTTATTATGTTACCTATTTTTGTATTTTTTGCTTGTGTTATCGAAACTACTGTGCTGAAGCTTCTTAGGCGTGGTTATTTTAACTCTTTCAAATTTTAAACTTGAGGCTTGAAAAAGCTGCTGTGTCGGGTAACAGCCTTTACAAATGCGAACGCGTCAACATATTTCACCTTTGTCATTACGAAAGCGTCTAGATATTTATTGAAAGCATAAATATATAGTGAACCTTCTTCACTTTAAAAGACGCTAGCTGCGCTTTAGACGAAAGCGAAAATGCAAAAAAATAGAAAGAAGCTCCGTACTGTTTATGACTTTAGGGCAAATAGAGAAAATAATGGTTGTAAATTATAAAAAAAGAATTACCCGCCCGGTAATCTTCAAAGAATATAACACTTGCTTCACAAGTTTACCAATAGAGGAACTAAATCGCCCTCGTTTTGCTGAGCGCGTCTTTATTTAAAATAAAGAGAAATATTGATGAAGCCGCGAATTTCATTGCGGGCATCGTTCGGTTAAGTTTTCATGTTTCTCACCACACCTGTAGCACCGTACTTACGGAGTAGAAGGTGTCTAATTGAACTTTCATACATGCCTGTTATTAATGATACAAACCAAATACGTTTGATCTCTGCCCTTTGATTGTGGTCACTTGCATATGATAGTTGTGTATGTACCGGAAATATAATTCGGTGGAGGGATGGCAGGGTGGTGGGTGGCGATGCAAGGCCGGTGGGGGTGAGGGCGGTCCGGCGGGCGCTGGCGGCTGGCGTTGCGTGCGGAGCTCGCATCCGACTATTACAATTGTCAATACGCTCTTTTAAATATTTTGCGCGCTTGCCGCCGAATTCCGTTATTATTAACTTTATATACTAGCAAAAGCCTGTGTGCGAAATGACACTGGTATAGGCAAATATTGAAAAAGTTAAAAAGCTGAGCTTTTTGTTATGAATTCAATATTCAAATGAATGCAAGGCGCACTCAACGAAGCGTGTAACGTGTTAAAATTAAACGAAAATTTTAATGACAAGTTATAGAGCAAATTCATAAATTCCTCGAATAATATTCCTCGGGTATGCGTCATCGATCGAGTTCTATGACGCAATGAGAAATTATGCTTGGTTAAAATAGGCTTCC
Source organism: Chioides albofasciatus (assembly GCA_018248315.1). Taxonomy (NCBI): domain Eukaryota; kingdom Metazoa; phylum Arthropoda; class Insecta; order Lepidoptera; family Hesperiidae; genus Chioides; species Chioides albofasciatus. Next base: position 3,457 of record DWIJ01000121.1, read on the forward strand.
ACGTGTGAATTGAACGTTTTGGCAACATGCAAGCCTAGTTGAAAATGCTCGCTACAGCAACAGGTCAATTTTATGTGGTTTCATGTGAAGAGCTGTGCGGGGTGCGGTGATCGTTAACCTCTCACTATCCTTCCATTTTTATTTTATCCACTTAACTTTTTTTAATAACACTGCGACTAAATCAGCATAACAAACTAACAGCTTTAAAACACCTTGGTTTAGGGCACCCATGCATTAACCCTATGACACGTAAGTGCGACAATTTCCAAAGTTATTAACAGCAATTTACTTTTTGGTTCAGATCCCCACCAGATGGTTTATTGACATCAGGCTTCCTCGAGCATGATGTAGAGCTCAACCCTCACATCATCGCGCCGGACCCGTTCGCATCAGACGATTGTTTAGATGTTTTTTCACCGGTTTATCAGTTCCTGCCACCCGAGTGAGTACCACACTTTAGATGTTGTAAATAAATGTCATAGAATACAGACTTTAACTTTATTGATGTAAGCTTTTTCTGTTGTTTTGCAATTTACAGGATATTTAATTTGTGTATAAATGTGTGTAACTCGTGAATAATTATTATATTATTTTTAATTAATTCTGACTAGTCTCTGTCTAGCAAAAACGTCTAAAATTACTTCGTGAAATTTAATATTGTATATTGGATTTATTAAACACTAGGCTAAATTTATTTTATAGAGTAAGATGACGTATACTAGGCGAAGATTTCTTTTAGAAAATATTTTTTATACGCTAGTAAATGTTTACCCATCGTCTGGTGAGTAATGTAGGTCTTATTTTTTGCCATGTTTTCTTTCAGAATATTGTTCGTGTAATGAATTAGAAGACATAAATCGGAAAGAGTTTAAATCTAGATCAGCTATCTCATCCGTGCCAAAAATATATTTGTTATTTTCCTTCAGTCTGATTTTATCTCTCATGTGGAAAAGTCTAATGAGGCATTGACATGTTTTGTTGTAGTTACTAAGGCTTTTCAATATTTTATTTACAGTTAAGTTTTGCCCTCTATTTCGTTTATATCATAATGTAGTCTGTGATTGAAACTATTTACATGTGTTAATTAATTAATTAAAACACGTGTTCCACTTCAGTTGCAAGAGAAGAAAATAAATCTTAATAAGCCCTTAAATAAAAATATATCACCACAAAGTGAGTTAATCTTCAGCCGGGAAAGTAAATAAGAAACAAACTACAGTTTTATAATGGTGTAGATCTTGTATTGAAATTGTAATTAGATTCATTTGACTAGCTTCATCAAATGATTTGAGAAAATTCGGCCTCTGATCATTAGAAACATTTGCAGATGGAAGACAAGATACATGTGTAACCCCTGTTCGCACGTATTAAAAGACGTCTGTATTAAAGTCCGCGTATAAAATATCAATATTTATTGATTATGTGAAAAAAAAACTGATATATTGGTATTGATAGTGCAATTGTATTACTTCTACGGTATTCTAGTTAGTATTTATGTAAATTTGTCTGGCAAAGGTCGTCGGCCAGGCAAGCAACGGTATATGATTTTTCCGAGTGTTAAGTTGACGTTAACGAAATTATTCATTACCGACCATGTACGAAGTAAAGATAGACTGCTAAAGGTTACCTTTCATACGAACGATCTGTAAACATGTTGCGTTGTTCGAGGACAATTAACTGAATGTTTTTCGGTTCAGTTTGCATTTGATTGGATTTATACTTCGCGCTGATTGGCTTCAATAGGCACATTATATAATAAGACCAATAATAGTCATGGACATGACATACATATGATCTATTTGACTGATCAAATGTCACCACGAAAAGTACATCTGGCATTGGGTGTCTATTGGGTTACTTTATCTTACGTACCGGTACTGAATAAACTAAAGGGATAAGAGTATTTGTTCAAACGTTCTCACGCGTGGCCGGGACCGCGCGTCAATTGCCCGGTACCAACTCCGACACCTCGGAGCGGGGTCAACGGTTTTGCTATAATCGTGTTTGGTCTCTGCCAACGCTGTTTTCACTTCGGTTATTGTGTTTGATACCGATGTCATTGTCACATTTTTTATGCCGTTGGTGATGGTAAGCAACTGCTGTGTTACTCGTGGTATCTTTAAATATTTCGTTTTTGTTGAAAGTCCTAACTATGTAAATATATTCGACGCTGGAAAAGTGAAGTCCAACGCATTTATGAAAAAAATATTTATTCATCATACTTGGATCATACTGACTGATCAGACTGACGAAGCATAATATTCAACGAAGTATAAGTAGATTTTTCTTAAATGTAATAAATTCAAAGCAATTGTAAAGGAATCAAAGGTAAAGTATAGCAAAGAGCAAAGTCCAGACGTCTTATTGGCGTAGAATTAAGTGCTCTTTCGTAGGACTAAATCCCAAGCGTCCTTACGACCAAAGAGAGCCAATTTTTGATATTAAAACGTAAACCTTTTTATTAGGGTTTCTAATATTAGCCACGTATTTCTATTGTAGAAGAATGTTATTAACAAACTATAGTAACGTACAAAGCTGAGGTTGTATGGTCCATCTGCAACCGAATATAACAGACTAAGATGGGACATATAAGTTAACACCTTCTGCAATAAACCAAATAGTTACGGCCAAACACAAGGAGCTATAATATTTTTAATAGGATCTGTAAAAAACGATCTAAATGCCAACTTGAATGTTGCCTAGAAAGCATAAAACCACCCCGATTTAACAGATACGAAACTACTCGTCCTCACATTCTGACCGGAGTCGTCGTCATTAATGGTGTCGTTTTATTTTTATCGGATCCAGCTGTCCATTTATCGTGACTATAAAGCCCTTCCGATCAAAGACTTGATATGATAATTGTAATCCAATACATCACTATCTGCACCATCTTTGTGCCTGCGTTTTACTGTCCTGATTATAGGCATTATGCGCCGTTTAAAGCACTGTGTGTTAAGAGATTTTTAATATAATAAGCTTACGCCTCTAGTATTTTTTATGAGGTTGGCGATGTTAACGAGCACAAAGTCCACCTGTTTGTAAGTAGTTACTACCGCTCATGAAGATGTCATTTATACCAAATAGGACTGGGTGGACGGATATCCGATTACAGATAGGAAACTGAAGGCAGCCAGAAATCTTGAGGACTAAGTTAGGGTGTCTTGCGTGTTTTGCTTTCTACAACCTTCAAACCAAAACAGCACTACACTACTGTTGTAAGTCAGACATGAATGTGGTGATGGTGTCTCCAAAATTCAACCACAAACCGTTCTACAGCTTTTAAATTATTTGCTATTCAACGTATGCATGTATTGCTTATTCCTGAAAATTCCGTATTCACAGGGAAGTAACTATTATTAATGATCAGTCCGTTACGATCGGTTAAAATAGTGCCTTGGGGCTTTTTTGACGCGCGAATCGATTGACTTCGACAGTATACCTTCGTGTTGCGGCGCGGGGCTCCGGTGTGGTAATTACTGAAGCCGCGGCGGATATTGTGAGCGAATCCGCGTGCTTCACGTGACACGCCGATAATGAATGCTGTCCGAGTTGACACGGCACCGGTGCGAAGGGAAGGATTTCGAGTTGATCGTTATGCGGCCGATGTTTTCAATTCTTTTTACTATTCGTTGGTTTGGGTTTAGTTGAGGGATAGAAGTCTGTAAATACGTCCGAATTGTCACTTAATAATTGGTTTGGGCAAGGTTATTACTCATTTGCATATTAATAGTGATCTTCAAATTTTGCTTTTTCTTAACAACACTTGAGGTGTCTGAAATCATATGATTGAAAATCCAAAATAGTTTCAGCTCAGGTGTAATCCTTAACTAATTCATTTGTGTTTAGTTTTAATGAAAGTAGATTATTTATTTACCTCTACATGACATAATAAATGAAATCGTGTGAATGACACCATTTATTCGTTGAAGTTCTAAATAGATCTAGTAACTGAAATGATGTGAACTGGTCATTATGTTGAACAGTTTCCCCTCCCCAGTGGCGCGGGGTACGTGGCGGGTAATTACTGGACCCGCTGCGAATATTACCACTAATTCCGCACGAGACACGTGACCGTACACTAATAGTTATATGATTAGAAAATATTTGAGGTTAAAGAAAGCGATATTAATAATATACGAATTCCTGTATACATATGTACTTGAAGGTTAAGCATCATAAGTGCTTAAATTAAAGTTAAAGGTACGAAAGCATATTACCTGTTTAAGCATAGTTGTTTTAAAAAAAAATAACGAGTAAAAATAAATTCTAAAAGGTTATTTTGTGCTTTATACGTGTTCATACTCTTAACTGAATGCATCCATTCCAAGAAATAATAACTGTATCATGTGCATAAATAAATATATATTGGTTTGTTTGTCATACCTACTTGATATTCGTGTGTTAAATGTAATGCTTTTAATATTGTAGCCGAGTTTCATTGACCAAATACATCGATTCACTGTTTATTTATTACGTAGATTAAATATGACAATTACTTGAACCGTTCCAACGGCAGGTTGTTTTGTGTCTTAATCAGCGTTCGGCCATTCCAATCTAGTCCCCTCAGCGAATTATTGATGATCTCCCAGCGGGGCGTACGACAAAAGAATTTCATTTAAAATAAATCGCGCGAGACCGCGTCGCGCCAAGAAATTAGGCGCGGAATCCCCCGCCGCGAAAACTCATCGTAAATAAGTGTCGCGGTCAGCCTCGAATATTGCCGTATCGCACCGCCGCACCGCTGCATGCTGCGCCACCGCTTAAAAACACAATCTTGTTATACACTCGTTTAAGGATTTAATTACTCGCATCTCCGATGAGCCTTCACCCTTTCGCCTGTCGCTCGCGCCTCCGCTCACGTGATCGTAAATCCTCGCTTCGTTAATGACCCGAACGTTGTTTTGCGATGAATTACCGCTTAGTCCGCTTGTTGACTTTTTGCGCGAAATATTTTTACTGATTTTAGTGAGCGTGGGCTCTGCATAATGGAGTGTAACCCTTTTAAGTGGTTTTTCGAGTTCACCACGATTTATGTTACAATAAGTATGCATGATAGTGTTTTATGTCGCATTTTATCTCGACGAACATCAATAAAGTGCATTGTTTGATGCGGCCATCAATGTGCGCGCTTGAGGGATTGTAATCCGACAGGTGCGATCGGTCGTTTTACTCGGTAGTTTATGCTTATCTATATATTTCTCAGTTCATAAAACGATAATTTTAGTAACCAAAGGAAGCCGACAGTAATCTCCGCCTACTGTGCCTAATAATATGGGCGTGAGACGTGTCGTTCTCACACCTTTTTGTAGTTTTCCTATGCCAACCACTTTAGCTGTTACAATGCCTTAAATCGATCTTCGATCTCGTTACACGCCTATCGTGTCACAGTAGAAAGGTACTGGTTTTCTACTACCGCCTCCTTTATTCACCTATAAATATCGATGTCGCATTTTTCAATTTAGCTCGCGCGGTGTCGAGTATCGTGGACAAGTGAGCATCGGATTTTGGTATCCGGCTCCGATTGCCTTCGACTAGGAGTCTTCTCTTCGAGCCTCCGAGAGGCACCTTCTCGGTCACAATGCAGTCGGTGCTCCGTTTGTAAACGCGATACTTCCGCCGGCATACAGCGTATATCGCATGTGATTGCGGCCCCTTTACTTTAATCAAATGGCTGCGACAAAGGATTGAATAGAATGCTCCTCGATTTCGTACGAACGATCGGTATTGGCTGCAGAATTCCTTTACCCGATTGCCGGCATTTTTTACCAATGACAGCGCAAAATGAGGGGGATTTTTTCATCGCACAAAAATGTCAAGTTCGCGAAGTTGGTCTAATTCAATGGGTGACAATTTCCCACGTATTGAAAAGATTGTATTGAGCTTTAAGTGTTCATTATTCAATCTGCACTCATCTGTTCTAAGCATTTCATTAATTAGCTAGTCAATAAGGACCCGAGGCTGTTAAACTTGGTGAATTGCGTTTACTCCAAGTTTAGGATCTAAATGGCTTCGACAAGCGGATATAGACATGTTTTAATTTCGTTCAGATCATGCCTGTTGTCATTAGCTCTGTGCTCATAGGACGGTAATTGCTTCGTTTCTTCGATTTTAATCACTCCCGCATTTACCCTTCGGGCAAATTATCGTATTTAAGTCGTTGTTTGTTTGTTTCGTGATCTCTGAATGATTGATATTAAACTCGTTTTTGATTGCATAATAGCGAGAACAGACGAAATTGTTTTCAGTTACGTTCTTGTGTATGTTTACGGTAATCAATAAGAATTAGATGCATCGTTTAAAGTTTCCCTCATATTGAATCATATATTGTGTGTTTAAGTATTTCGCATTATTTTAAATAGTTTTTTTTTTATTGTTATAAGATATTGTTGTATAAGTAAAGAAAGATTGATATTTAACGACTTTGCTCATATTTTTTAACAATAATCGAATGCAGTTTCGGCCAATTTAAAAGTAACAAAGGTAATACGAATCGTCCTTAAAGCTGTACGGTTATTGAATAAAAACAGAATGTCGATACCTTCGCCTCGCCCCTGCTGCTTAAGACGTTTTTTATCGACCGTGAAACGCAGGTATACGAATTATACAATTTATAATATTATTCGATTTTGAAACGAATAATTTTAGGGTCATTTTGTCTTTATGATCGATGTAAAATGTTCTTTCATCTGTTTATTCACCTGTCACGCTCTTTTATTCAGCTTTGTACGATTATAATGCATCTTCCAAACTTTTAATACTATATTTTAAAGAATAAAATAAAGTCGTAGAAACAAAAGTATTTGAAACATTCGTTTGTATACAAGCGCTACTCTATGCGGGCATCTGAGACGATTTACCTGATACCCATTCAAAGGACCCAATCTCGAGGCTCCAGTGTACTTTATTTCGTTTACGCGTCTTTTACGGCAGGTGGGATAATACAAGGAGCTGCTTTATACGATAATAAAGTGTACCTCTGGTAATGTATGCCGTATGGGCGCCGGTTCTCGCATAGACAATTTCACGGACGCTTAGCTAATGTTTGCCAAGCGATTTGCCGCCGGCTGTATCACTACGGACGGTCATTTTTTCCCGCCACTGCCCTTTCCCGGGCGTTAGAGAAGTTCCAAAATCGCTGCCGGCGATTTCGATGCAAAATGACACAGTACCTTTGTGGTTGCGAGTGCGATGTTTCGTGGTTTATAGCATCGTATAGGTTTTTTGGCATAACCTATGTCACTCTCAATGAAAAATTAAAGGAAAAATAATACAAATTAAAATCGAAAGTTGTAGAACTCTTCGTGGTTCGGCAGCTGTGGTGTCACTTACACCTGTAAAGAAGATGTAAAGCTTTTGTGTTATGGTTTGTTTGTAGATCTCAAATAGGCTTATTATCATAGTTGGGTCAGTTATGGGCGGCAATGACCACGTATCACCAAGTGCTGCTCGTTTGCTGCTTTCAGTACATAAATAACCCTGACGGATCCCTTGTTCAAGGTAATTGTCTCATGTCAGAATAACAATTGAAACCGTTGCCCCATTGTTTACATTATGAAATGCGTGTAACGATAATTAAGACAGTAACCTATTTGTTGTGTAATTTAAATGAGAAATAGATTAATCAAACGATACTAGCTTTCACTCCCGACAACGGTGCGTCCTGTCGGTCCCACAACGGTCTCCGTCTTTTTTTAGGGCGAACTAATGGTGGAACTATTTGAATTACTCTAGTGTCAGGATCTTATCGGACGATCTGTTCTCAACCCTTCAATGTACGCGACACCGCTGCGACTGCACATATGGCTATGTTATTTCGAGTCGCTCCCGGCATTGAAATTTAAAAACAGTTTTACGTGCGTTTTTTGCTAAGCGTTACTGTTGAATATAATAAATGTTTTTTGTGTTGTTCTAACATGACGCTACTGTTATTTCTTAATTTATGTGATACGGGTGGTTTGCTAGTCGTTATACTGCTCTGTTCACCCTTCGTACGGTTTTTCAATTTTTACAAACTCTATGTGTGTATAAAATAAATATCTAAAGTCAGCTATCGCGCCTCGAAAGCTCGTTAAAATTAATGTAGTCGTTTTCAAGATTAGTCAGTTCGAATAGACAGATTATAGACAAACTAATATTTGAAACGCATTTTTATGTTTAAGCAGTGAAAAGAGTTGAAATTCATTTAGAAATTACGGACAGATATATATTTTGTATTGTATATTCGTGTAGATGTTTATAAACATCTACTTATAAATACTCGAATCCTATATTTTGACCAATACCCACTGGACTACATTTTGAATAACATAAAAGTTATACATTGAAGTTATATTTCCAACGAGAGCGCTGGGCAACGAAGTAAGCAGTTTTACAAGTGAGCGGCTCCCACTGAATGCCAGGGTTAGAGGATTCCGGATATTTTTAGTTTATGACTTAAATCTTGCTTGGAATATATTTTAAGAGAATTTGTTTCACTCCGTGAGTAAATGTTGGGTGTAAATTTTTGCGTTCCTCTTCATGATTATTTAACTGTTCCGGTTTTGTCTTAAAGTGAAAAGAATAAAGCGTATGTCGTCTAGGCTGGCTTAGTTTGGCAAACTAGAATTAGTATGTTTTTTTTTAAATATCATTGAAAAGTCTTATGCATGAGTGCAAGCAAACCTGTGTAAGAGTAGGTATATAAAGGTATCCCCTCGCAGTATGTCTAACGAGTTTTTCTATTGGGGTTTCAAAACAGTATATCATTTCGAACTAATGGCTGGTATTACTTCCGATTACGACATGGTTTCCCGAATATAAAATTAAGTTTTAATAAAATCTTGGCAGACGTTAAAACCCTTATAAGGCCTATTGATTTTGTTACAGCTAGCTGTCAAAAGTTCCCAGCGTCATTAGCTCGGCTGATACGTCGTATTGAAGGGACGGGAAGAAGAATGCATACAACAGCAACAAAGCACTCACATTATGTTGTCGCAAGCCGCGACGCGTTCCAATTAAGAGAGATTTATTCATCCCTTCGCCGCCGTGCGACTTCTCCAAAGACATTATCAGAGATTTAACTCGGCAGGACAATTGTTCCCCAATTTTCTAAACACCTCGACAATGCTCTCGTAATTTGTTCAATCCTCTCGGCTGTTTGTTTGCTCTGGGAAAACGCGGCGCGTCATCACAGCAGCACCAGAATTGTCGCATTGTGCCTCGGTTTGTTCGCATTCAATATTCATTTACTTGAATGCTTTGTAATCATCGGAGATTTCAATACGACATCGGATTTAAATCACGTTTCCATTAATGTTTAAGTAGTGAGCGAATGTTTTGCTAGGGTGGATATAATTGTTACGACGTATCCGATTCGTGAAATAGACGAAGTTGTTTGGTTCGTCCTTGCGCTGTCTAGCTTAGTTTTACGTCGGTATTCATGTGTAGATCAATTTGTCAATTTATTTATTGCCCCGTTCCTTTGAAACGATCGCATTGCACGTTTCATTAATATAACTGGTTAGTTAATTGGGCTACCGAACCTCGCTTCCTTTGTTGTACACCAACCACACCCTACATTTATCTAAGCGGTAGCTTATTTAAAATGATAAACGAGCTCCCAATCGATTTGAATAACAAGCAGGCAGATGCTCTTAATCCTTTTGATTTCATTAAACGCATGCGCCCCTCGGCCCCTGTCGGAAATATCACTCGAGTGTGGATCTCGATTCAACTATAAATTGTCCATTAATAATACTCCCTAATTTTAAGAAAGAACCTTAGCCTTTCAAACCACGAAAGCGTCGTGATTTAATTTTTTCAGCAGTACAAGGGTACATTATTTGCCTCGTTACGTGACCGAAAAGTCCTCCGTAGGATTTGAGATTGTCTTATTTTGTCCAACGCAAGCTTTGTTACAGCTTTTTAATAAGGGAGTATGAAAAAAAGTCTTATATTTCCGCGATGGCATCTTATTTGTCAGCCGAACAATATTGTGATATCAGGGCGTTCATCTTTTTTTCCGAAGATATTCTAATGAATTCCCAGCAGACATTCGTCTGAGTGCTTACCAATCGCAGCGTCATTTGTTTGATCGTTTCGTTAGGGAGAGGCCAAGTGAAAAATCCGTCTACATTAATCACGTCGATGCTGAAATACAATTTTGAGCGGTCGAAAAAATTTACATAAATAATTTATACCCATGGGGCCTTGCGCTCGGTACTCTTTAATCCGTTTGGAGAGTTGTCTCTGATCGTCGCTTTATTATGAAGCTCGTAATATTGTCGCTCCGATCCCGCTGTAAGCTCGTTGAATAAGACAATTTCTACACGTATTGTTCTAATTGTACTAGTCATTGTTGGTACTGTATTGTTTCGTTATGATAGGATATTTCTTGTAAGTGAAAGCTAGTAGGTACTTATATAGGTACCTACCTACTTTATTGTAGTTAGTTATTATTCATAATATTATTATATTTCGAATAGTAAAACATTGTCTGGATATTAGCAATTACGTTGTGTGGCGCATTAAAGTAA
>DWIJ01000122.1:0-13973 GCA_018248315.1 Chioides albofasciatus
GGCTGTAGCTTCAGTAGTTTCGGCTAAACGTTGTTTAATACAAAACGCTTTCAATTTTATATATATAGATTATAAACGAGCGGTACCCGCGGCTTTGCCCGTTGTGTTACGTTACGTTACGTGTTACGTTATCGAAATTTTTACGCCGGTCCAAAATTTTTTCTTATAATAAAATAGCCTATGTTCATCAACGATAATGTACGATTTTAATGGTAAAAGAATTTTTTGAATCGGTCCAGTAGTTTCGGAGTCTATTCAATCAAACAAACAAACAAAAAATCAAATCTTTCCTCTTTATAATATTAGTATAGATTGTGCTAGATTCAGTACCTTTCTCGCCACTTCGCCAACAATTCCTGTCCAGATATCAGTTGCACTCTCGCCGCCAATTTTCCCATCTCTTGCCAGCCGAAGTTCATCTGAAAAGTTTTATCTATGTTAGTAAGTACATTTTATTCACGACTTATTTCTATGACAGAATGGCATCAAAGTTGGAAGCCAGGAACGAATGCATGATGCTTCCAAAGTACGTGAAATTCATAAAAACTGTCATAATACTCCTTATACCAAAAAAGGTTTAAAAACAAGTTTTTGGAGTATACGTTCTTTACGCACGCTTGATTTCGGGAGTAATGCAGAGAATGCGTGACGTAAACGTTACGAAAAGTGTGATCGGACGAGGCGAAAGGAAGTTGAGAGGGAGATATAAGTTAGTAAAGATAGAAAAAGAAAAAGAAAGGGTGACAGAATATACCTGTGAAATATACATATACATTTACATGTATATATTTAAAGATGAAGTTAAAGAAGTTTTATTTCAGCCGTGTGTTTTAAGGCATGTTCGTATTTTTTGGTCATGTTTAATCTGTATTACTTTACGTATATCCACAAAAAAGGCTCGTAATTCTTAACTCTTAACTTAACTGAACTAAATTTTGTGAAAATCAAATTCAACCAACTTACATTTAATTCCGAGTCTCTTAGCGATCAGGTCAGCGAGGTCTTTGCAGAAGCCGTGGTACAGGGACGATTCCCGCATAGTATAGTCGAGTTCCGAAGTCGGTTTTATCATCAAGTATGGATCCTCTAGAATGGTGCCGATGATGTACGTTTTGTTCGTATCGAAGGAAATCGGTGAACGGAGTTGGGTGTAGCGTGGTCGTACTAGATTCAGTCCTTGCTTGTCGCTCCATGTCGCCACCTAAAACAAAATCATAGATTGGAATGAAAATGAAATTTATTATTTTATCCCTTTTTCGCACTAGCAGTCAAACGCGTGGCAGCTAGCCTCTAGCTAGCTGGCTTTTCCAGTTTCATATGCAACCGCTATGATTACTTAACCACTACAAAATGAGGAGTACATCTAAGCCGCGCGATTAGCCAACGTTTAACCGTTAATACGTAAATGAGGGTAAAGAAGTTACTTCTATTTTGATTGATTTTTAGTCGTATTACAATACACTCTTGGGCAAGTGATATATTTTAGGGATCAGATTCTCAAGATGAGGTTGAATCAAAACCCACTTTTTATTTTCCCCACAGCGGATAGATAAAGTAGTTATCTGGTGACTCTCAGAAAAAATTATCTTCTCGCAAACCGTCTGACTGTTTTCCTCCAGCCCATTATAGTTAGCCAAAAGCGCGATTGATTTGTTCTGCGGAAATTCCACAACAATTTGCCTGCAACTCCTTCTCGATGCAATAGAACGGTACACTTGAGAAAAAAGTGGCACTTAAAAGAATTCTGCCCCACTGAAAATCACTTTCCTAGGACAAAAGCTGATTTTGTAAGTACTTGCTACTTAGAAGACGAGCCAACAGATGGTACTTAAACCACCCGAACCTTTTGTACTGGCACGTTGCTATTAATTAACGCTCTAAAGAAACTAGTTAATGAGATAATCGTGTTACTTTTTTCTTTGGAACTTACGGACCGGAGCACCGCCTAATAAGAAATTCTTTCTAGTATTTTCGAATTGCATTCATTAATGGACGAAGTGTGTTAGAATTTTGAGTTTGTTTGCACTTATTATTATTTATTTCAAATAAAAGTTGATTACTTTTTTAACGAAGTAAGAAATTATTTGTAGTCTTTTCGAATTGCATTAACTATCCATTAGTTAGTGTGTTAGAAATTTAAGTCTATTTGCACTTATTATTATTTATTTAAAATTAAAGTTCTTATTTTCTTAACGAAGTATCGAATTAAACAGAGTGCTTATTTCTTTCAAATCCTTATCGTTTTAAAAACTAATCCCTTTCTACGCTCATATAGTTTAGACGTTTGTTCTGAAATGAAACCCAGTATTATTATACCACTCTGATAAATAGAGGGAAAATAAGAAATATGTAATAATTATCCATTGCTTAGTATTACAAATCTAGTAAAATCTAGATATTACAAATTAATTATGAAAGAAAACATCGCGCGACAGTTATAATAGTTCTATTCTACATAATGTACTTAAGGTCTATACGGGGAAAGAGTTGTATATGGCCTAAATATTAATGCCACAATTATGGGTTAACAATGATTATTTGCATCACTCCATCACTTGGACTACAATTAGTTCAAGTTACACGAATCGTAATTTATCTTCAGATCCGAATTTCCACATGTAATCCATCCACGAGATTACGGACTAAAAGATAGCAGTGATAGATAGTATATTCAATGTAAGGGTCGATTAATTCAAATTGGGGCAGGTCTGATGTTTCGAATAGCGGTCCAAACGTAAGTGCGTATTACTGATACGAATCAAATCGATGTACTTAAACATTTATGTATGAACAGTCGTAAACGTAGGGAAGGTAAGCTTATGTACGGATTATGTGGATTCTGAAGCAACAAGAGTAGTGAATACTATTAGTTTGTATGTGTAAGTATATAAATAAAACGTTTATACTTCAAAATGATTTGTAGGCTGATGAACGAATATTTCAATTATGAGTTATTCTGATAAAAGATTTGATCTACAATAATTGTAGCGTAACAAACTAAATTAACGTAAAAAATACGTTTTTTATTACGAATCAAATTTCCCAATGCATTATCTCTCAATAGAGATGTAATGGATACGTTTCAATCATCGTAATGGGTTGATTAATTATTAAGAAAACAATGAAAAACTTTTTGAAGTGATACTGAAAATAAGATTATATTTTCAAAGAAGAAAAGCGTACCAACTGTAAGACTAAATAATCAGTTAATATGGAACATTAATATTATTGTCATTTATGTTTCCAAAATAAAAAGGCCAGAGTTGCAAATCAAAGTTTTTAAGTTATCGTACCTCTTCAAAAATAGGGGTATTATGTAATTATGGTTTGTAACCCGCGATAAGTATGTGTACTTGTACTTTTAAATAACCATAATGAGTGTATTAAGTGGGCGAGCGAAACCCGCGGCTTTGCCCGATGGGTTACATTAATTATCGAAATTTTCACGCAGGTTCCTATTTTTTCTCGTATTAGATATTGCATATGTATGTTTATCAGGGATAACATAGGATTCTAAATGTAAAATAACTTTTCAAATAGGTTCAAGGTTTTCAAGTAGTTTCGGAGCCTATGCAATTCAAACAAGCAAACAAAAAATCAAATCTTTCTTCTTTATAATATTAGTATAGATAACGTTGAATTATTTGCGTATATGACTGTATATACATAATCATAATACTATTTTCTATTTTGACCCAGAACGTGACCGATGTTGCCAGCTGAAAAGACCTTTCAAATCAAATATTATAATCTTTTGGATTTTATCGATAAAAAAGGATTTTCCGGAAATTAAAGTGGTGTCAGTACTATTCACGATCCGGAATCTACGCTTACTTTTATTGTGTTCACCATTTCCTTATTTGATTTACCAATTTACACATACAATTTCAATAGTTGCACTTTAAGATATTTGCTATTTGCTATACGGTGGATTGTCATCGATATATTGATTACATTAGTGCTTATTATTTTTAAGAGGTTAAAATAAGCTTATTACTATTAAACAAAGTTGAATAATTTATTTTATAAAAAACTAGTAATATATTCGAGTTTTCATTAAATACTACATCTCTTGACATATCGTTCGTAACATCTATCTACTAATATCCAAATAATAATAGATGTTCGATATAAATAGATCGATGAAAGTAAGTTAGCTAAGTAATATTTCCCAAGCTCTTTGGCTTAGCTTTGCTCTCAGCGTTTTACGATGTCCACGGAAAGGAGATAAATCCATTATTTACAAAGATCACTGAGATTGGCTACTTAAGTAGGTACTTTTATGCGAAAGTTGTTGTTTATTTAAGTTAATATTTGGCTTTCAGAAATACTAGCTACAAAGTCGATTTCATCATGAGAGCATTATACAATGAGGATTACAGCAAAATCAATAACAAGATCATTTTGTACTCGTATACATACCAATAGTTAGATAGAATACCATTAGGTATAAATTTGGATGTATATATAATAGAGTGTATTGATATTGTCAATACATTTTAAAAATAAATTCAAAAGAACACAAGCATCTAAGCTTGGCGCGCTTCGTAACATAATACTCTGACCAAACCGTCTTCATGTAAACCGAGTGCACAAAAGAACCAAATTGTCCTTTATTTAGAATGCATGTTTAAAAATGTGCTAGAAAATAAACAGGACAATGTTTATCTCCGAACTGTGAACAAATATTGTAGGTGACCTGGCAACCGCGGCAAAGGAAGCCATTTTCCCTCACCGCCTTCTATTTTTCCTTAATCTGGGGGCGCGGGATGAAACAACGTTAGCATAAAACTCTCGGCTAAAAATTAGTTTCTCGCTGGAACACAAAGTGATAAGGAAGCCCAGTTCGAAATTGCTTTGCTCTTTTGGACACGCGATTTTGTGTACCGTAACAATTCTAATCCAATGGTTTTTGCGCACGGTAGTAGATAAATTAATTTCGGCTATACTGCTAATAATCTTTTCAAAAATTTGCGCATAGATCACAATAATGAATTTTAATAAGCATAGCCTGTTTTGCATTAAATAAAGCAACGCACTATATTTTTTCTAGTTGCTGAACGGATATTTCAATGAAAATATCATGCCAAAACTTAAACAAAATTACAACCAATTTATAGACCCAGTCCTTACCTTGGGCACTTTACTATTATTTCATGTGTCATGTCATGTCATTTAATAGTCATATTTGTTTTATTTTTAGAAGAACATTTAATATTTTAAATGAACTTCTAAAATAAAACAAATAAGACTATTAACGATTATTATTTCTTTCAATAAACGCCAAAAAATGAATCTAAATTAAGATTTGTAATTCACGCAGGTAAATCGCGGAAACTCATTTTCACTCATAATCTTTCATTACAAGACGAAACTATCTAATGTTTCAAAGTAATGGTTATTAGCAGCATAAAACAAACTTGAGTACTTAGATCATACGAATTGAATGAGATTTCTTTACATGCCACAAAATGTTACCAGCGTTTGGATTCCAACGTAGCTCATAGGGACAGTCATGCATTTGTGATAGATTTAATTTTAGATGATATATTCTAACGAGTTGCGTTCCACCGTTTCACCAGCAAGTAATAGCAAATGGTTCGGAAACTTCATAGTTATTTTGATTTTCATGATCCGTATGTGAATTCTTTTTTTATGTAACTGACAGCGAAAGACCCTTAAAGATCGGAACAGACGTGTTAAGGATCGTCCGAAAGTTCCCTATATGCGTCAGTAGGTAATATGTAGAAACAAATATGTTATGTAGATACACTTCAATAAATTATATGTAGTATAGTGTAAATATGAGACATTGATAGCTCTATAGTTACCATTTAAGACAACTTATGTGAAAATTATGATACAAGTTTTCGCGTTGATTTACGATCTCCAAGAAATCATTAGAGAGTTTAGCGCGAAAGTAAAGTTCAAATTAGCCTCTTCCAAGAAGGGGATGTGCAAAGTTTACGGAGATTTAACAAGTTTTCATATTATCACAAAACAAAATATATATTAATACACTAATGAGAACACCGCACTTAATTCATAAATTATTTGGATGAAAGAATAATTTGAAGTTTGCTTAGATTATTATCAATTAATTAATATTAATTTGACGGTCTCATATCTTTTGTCGGGATAAGGCTTAGGACCACAATTCACCCTTAGAGCTAGCGCGGACTCAATAACATACATATCTGAAAATTTTACGCTTTTAAACTTCCTCGTAACATACCCTTAACCAATAATAATCAAACTGATCGTTACTTCTAATATACATTTGTATGTACATAACTACAATATCTTAATCTATCTGTGATTTAAATGCTCAATGTTTAGTATCGAAATTATATTGCAACTTCTAAATATCATCGTTGGCAACCCATTACTGTCTTACTGTTGGGTCTTCGTCTCTCAAAGCGCAACCTTTGAGAACTTTACTAATCGAATTCTCAGGCGTGTAGGTTTCCTCGCGATGTTTTCTGCATGTGTCTGTATTTAATAACTTAATTTGTTGATATACTATTCTGTATCGTATACGTATGCTGCCCCGTCTTCACTTAAAAATAAGTTCCAAAATTCTTTAAATATTTAGGGTGTTACCAGTACGTACTTTAACCATTGCACTCTGCACAGTCATTTCCACGACGTGGAGGGTGAAGTTGTAGCGATGCCCTTCGTCGTTGAACGATATATTTCCGGTGATACCTTCGATATCCGTCTGGAACAAGGAGAAAATTCGTAGCACTTTTACATTGTAACAATGAAAAACAACAATAATAATAATAATAAGTGAATATTAAGCCGCGTGGTTGTGGACTAGAGTACTCATAGTACTACTTTCGTTTTTTCTTGATGTAACCAAAATATTATAATCAAGAGATGTCTAGAAACGCTCTGCCAAGAAGTTCCAATCTGTATTGATCATCGATGGTCACGGTCAATCAAGGCAAAACTATTCTTGTATCTATTATATTCTTAAGATAAGATCTTTGATGAGCTAACCCCGTTAATGCCGAACATAGTTCACTAATCAAAACCTGTAAAGATTTCCTGATATAAATTCTCAACTCTCATTTTTTTGCTGAACTACCCTAGCCTTCCAATATCATGGACTATCTAGTACCAATACAATGAACTCCAAAGTAACCTAAAGCTGACTTGAAGTTAAGTATAAATAATGATCCGTTGACACAACCTACAATGCCCAAGTACCAGGGCCGAATAATATTATAGGTAGAATGAGTAGCGAGCGCGGACTGGTCCGAACAGATGTTGTGACTAATGTTCTAAGTTCGTAAGTGCTATCGGTTCCGTACCTTTTTTACCGTGTAACAGTTTGCTCCTCCCACAAATCATGTGAAAGGTTGTGGCAGCATGAACAATGCGTTTTATTATAATAGTTTGCTATTGGCTATGTCGGACAATTTGTGTTTGAGTGCGTTGTATTGATTATTTTACACTTCTAATAAAGTTAGTATTCCCAGGCATAGGTTTCCTGGAGTATTGTGGCATAGGGCTTCTGGTGTGACTTAGGACATTAAGGTTGTTGTAGTATACAGGAAAGGGCGACTATTTCTCACGGGTAATCTTTCTGATTTATCACGAGTTTTAATAACAGAAAAAGGCTGCTTTACAACTATTGATTGATTAAGTCATTTAACTGCAGTATAATTATTTGGAATTATTATAAAGGGTAAGGAGTCAGCCGCTTAAGTATTCTCGGAAAGTAAAGTACCCGTAATAAAGTAAAAAGTAATAGATACCTTCTTAATCAATCTGGAAATCTTATCCCCATGTTCGAAAGGGACCACCCAGCTCTTGCCGGGGTTGCAGTCGATGACCTTGGTCTGGTTAGCTTGCGCTGCAGCACGACGCAAAGCGTTTCTGAATGCCTCCGGCTTCTTCCTCCACAGTCTTCCCAGAGCGTCCATCAAGACGTGCACGCCATCGTACATGAGAGCTGTTTGAGCCTGTTATAAGAAAAGAAGAATTAGTAGCGCTTAATAAATAAAACCTACTTTATGCTTTTTTGTCAACTCTTGCTTTTATCGTTTTTAATTAGTAATAACAAAACGTTTTTCTACTTCAAACACTACATGTATGTATGTATAGTTTCATAGGGAATAATTGGTAATTAATTTGTCGAATGATCCACTTTAAAATTTGAATCTAAATGATAGTTTTAGTTTAATGAACGTTATACAAATTAAGTTGTAGTCGAAACACATAAACGGTTTATAGGAGAGTCATGTAGGTTTTATAATTATTTTCTTCCTCATAATTGCGTGATAACTAATATGTATTTTACATTTGATTCATTAATTCGTGTGAACTGCTAAAGACAAATTGAAAATTCATTAAAAATAAAATTGATTCAAGAATATTTAACGGCTTATAGGGTTTATAATCAAATATCTTTCTTTAGCTTGAAATAGCATCCTGAAAACACATTCGGATACTAAGGACAGTATATATACTAAATAAATTGCACTAATATTTTTTGTAAAATAATAAAAAAGCAAAGTTTGTTACAATTCTGGAGCTACAAATAACTGTAAGAAAATGTAATCCTACTCAAGTTTTTATTGCTCTCATAAACTAAAGAGACGCACATAACTCAACGCTCACATCAGCTAAGACGTACGCGTACATTTTGAACACATTACCAATTGCTCCTTTCAAACCATTCGCTTCCTTGTTTCGAATTAGGACTAAAAGGGCCCAAGAACAAGAAGGGAGATCATAATATGGAGTAATAATTTATGCAGGGTACCCACTTACGGTTTCATTAGGGTATACGTAAGTTAGTGAAATCTACATAAGCGCGTTATTACTTCAGGTCGAAATTTTCTTCGAGAGAAACTGTATTTACCACCTCGCGGAGACTTTATGTTATGCCTCGGGTTTGTCGTAAAATTTTGTTGATACCGTGTAGTAAAGAAGATTTATAAATGTATACGTGGTTGAGTGGCGCGTTCTATTATCCCTAAGCCCTTAGTTATGAATATGGTTCGAGTTTTTCTTTGTTTTACTACCCATATTATAGTTGATCATCATGTGTATTCACATACCAAAAAATAAGGCTGTACGATATATCTGTATAGTGGTTAAGGGTTACTGTAGAAAATGGAGTCACATTTCAGCACATTATAATAATACCAGTGCAACACACTTGCTTAAAGAAACAAAAAAGTCGCCGCTAGAGCGGTTTTTAATAAATCAGAACAAAAAAATCTACGGTGAAAGTCGGAAATTCTGAATTTTCTTAATGAATATACGGGTACTATTAAAATTCCTTCTGGTTTAGTTAAGTTGAGAAGTGAATTTCTAAGCGTCCTGTTTTGAAATATGTGAAAAGAATTTAAAAGGCGTTCTTATTTATATTCAAAGGATTTATTTAATTGAAAATTATATGGAGTTTAGCTAGTAGAGCTTACTGGGTGTCGACACCACCGCAATACCTACTTTTACCTCGGAACAGCAGTTTGAAGAGTATAAAAGGTTTTTTATTATTTCGTGCCAAAAATCTTTTAAAGTTTATTGTGTCATACATATGAAAATGTATGCTTGTCAATCTTATGATTAATTAATATTGTTTTCGATGCATGCGGAAAATGAGATAACTGCGTAATAATACTCTTATGCAATATTGAATAGGCTCGCGAGTCCGTCCTTATGCATTGTAACCTTTCGTTGTGAATGTACTGTACATCATAATAATTGCTCATTATATGATAAAAACCAAGTATGGCACCCGCAAAAAATTAAGTACTTCTTTATAGCCTAATTGCAATCGAAGTTGGATGACCGTAGTCACATAAAATGTGATTTCATTTTCATCATGTTACTAACGATTAACACTACTGCTTTTAGTTTATTAAAAGAGAATAATTTTTATTAAACTAAGTCCAATAGTAGTTGCTTGTTACTTGCACTTAAGCGATGGTTTTATAGTACAAGATTTTGGTTCGTTTATTGATCCTATATAAATTTATACAAATGTAACCATCCAAAATGGCTATAATTTTATGACAATTTAACTTTGTTTATGCTTCTACTACGCATAATCAATCCATCCATGTTTATCTACCAGAGATTTAAATTTGCCTATGTCTAATACAAAGTATAGTGTGGGTAAGACTCATACTTATAAGTTAGGTTAAGTTCACTTCTAAAGACTTCACTTTTGCAACACGCATTTTAATATACCTACACAAGAGCCTGCAACATCTCTACAAAGAAATGACGATCTTTGGTAGAAAAAACAGTCAATAGATTGACTATTAATAACGGACGTTAAGCTGTGCACTCAGACGGCCCTCGAATTTTGTTAGTTAGATTCACGGTAATAGCAGTTGATTGCGCTTAAGCGCATTATACCTGGATTAGTTCATTAATCATAATTGATTCGCGCTGAGATTATTAACAATAATTACACCATCATTTAAAATTGAATTGTTCATAATATTTAATTAAAAGCAATTGGAATAGATATCAATTGTGATTTTTGCTTTGTTAATTGTTTGGTACAACTTTAGGTTTTTAGTAAAAATTGTGCTGTAATTATGTTTATACCATTATATATTGTGTCAAGATCATTTAATCATCTACGAGTATATACATTTTCTAAACACATGTTTATTACAACACTTAATTAAGATTTCTCCTTTCTAGACAACAAGTTGCAACGAAAAGTTTGGCATTTTTATCAAAAAAACAATAAGTAAGTGTACTTTGGTTATTTTGTCACCTATTTTCAATCGAGCCTAGTTTTGACGAAGGTACGATTATTACTCAGTACGTATACTCGTATAGTTTTTATATGAATACAAATATTTGTTCGAAAAACTAATAAAAATGCCGCAGATATTGGTTTGTTCATTCCCACTGGCCAATATATCCGCTTTTGATATGTATATTTTTGATGCGTCGAAATTCCATAATCCTCTTACCACAATTTTAGTTAGTTTTTACATAAAAAACCAAACGTCCGATTATTGAAAACTGGCGGACGAAAATTATGAATCAATTCGCTAAAAAACCATGGAGGTTTATTGTAAAAATCGATACGTTATTATTATTTCTGATTGATATTTTTTTGTTATTTTTCTTTTTCTTTTTCTTTTGCGCAATATATACTTACATTAAATTTTTATTTGTTTTCATCTAAATACTCATATCGGGAGTAACGCTTCTAGACAAAGTGCCCAACCATTGCACAAGAGGTACTTTTTTACAGCTATTGAAGATAAGTTATCTGTAACACGTTAGCCATTTAATGAGGAAACCAGCGGACCATATGACCAGAAAAAATCTGGAACTTCAGTAAAATTCTGCAACTCACATGGACAATGACAATAGATAACGACGTTAAGAGTCGTAATATTAACCCGAAGACGATCCAGAACCACCAGCTCTGGAGAAAAAATATTAGGAGAGTCGACCCCAATTAAAAATGGAAAGAAGAAGAGATTAGAAGAGAGAGATTATACATATATCATGTAAGTTTGAGACGTCCTAGGCTCAATATGTGTTGCTGAGATAATGTCGTCGCCACACATTTCTAGCGTGAAGTAATTCCTCCATTTTGGTGGAAGGATGTGGATAGATGCAGTAGGAGGCCATTATCTCAGTCCTCAAAAGTGGTAACATATCCGCGGCCCGCTTTAGTAAGAACCGGTTCTATGTGGAGTAGGTTATGCTTACGACGAGCAACAGAAAAGCAATCGATATGTTTCCAATTCTAAAATGTTTCTATGTCAATATACGTGATCAAGATCGAGTGTGAGGTGTGGAATTGCAATTTTTACTGAAATACGTTATATCAAGCCTTAGAAATTTATGATAACATTTTACAGACATGATCAATTCGATTTGCTCCATTTGTTAAAAATATATTAAACGTTCCGTTCCCTCCTGTAAATTCAACCTTTCAATACCAAACCAACTCTGTTACATTACGCGTGTGTGAGTAGAAAGTAAAATTCAAGGTTCCAAGGCTCTTAAACAATGTACGTACCAATTAGGTTACCCGTAACCTGCCCTGTGCCCTCGGGCACAAAGAGTATGACCCATATAATATAGCGTCTGTGGATTTTTTTTGTATCCAAATTACATCGTTATACAAAGGTATAATGTTACTTGGAAGGTATGGAGAATACAATGTATAGAATGCGCGATCCAGGTGATTTTAAATATTTTTGTCGCCTATATGCCTTAGGCCGGCCACAGAAGCTTTAATATTTGAGGACCCGTTGTTAATACTTAATTTATCCAGATTATGCCTACTAAAGAACGAAATTTGACAATTTCTAAATTGCAGAAATTATCAAGTGCCAATCTACGGTCTAATTTTGGTATTCAAAATACATGATTTTTTAATTTCAGTCACTTGTGCACATTTGTGCTAAGGTCTGCGCAAAACAAATCGCGATCACATCTAAAATAATAATGTCGGTGTGCTACTTACCGATATAGTGCCCTTGAACTTAGGGTCCATTCGTTTCAAGCCATCCATCAGATCTCGCACCATTCTGCGGCTGTGGTCCACTATGCGGAACCCAGTTATGTTCACTGCTCCGTACTCAGTCACCTCGTTTTCCCAATGATCGTCCATTACCTGTCAAGGATAATTCTGTATTAAGATACAATTTGACGCTATAAGATAAATAAAAAACGCTCGACCCATCTCTTAATGATAATTGAAGAACTTGGTAAAGGAGGTCAGGCCTGCCGGGCATCAAATCCAAAGCGTATGACTATGCAACATGCAAATTATGTGTCAGATCAACGCGTGCCATTTCAACAGGAACAGGCATTAAGGGCTGAATGGCGTGCGTCAAGTGAACCACCTATTGATAATAATTTAGAAACTTGGAGAAGGAGGTCAGCCTTGCCGGGCGTCAAATCCAGAGCCTTATATATGATGACATGATCACTATGCAACGTGTAGATCAATGTGTGCCATTTCAATAGGAACAGGCATTAAGGACTGAATGGCGTACGTCAAGTGTCAAGACAATCGCAGGCGGCTAACTGCACCGGACAATATGTTTGATCGGCCCGTGATTACAACCTCACCGAGCCTCGTGACAATTGGGACTATTTGCCCATTGTACAGGCTCTTACACAAGCTTGTATACCGAGAAACGATGTCGAGTATATATTATTTGAATTAATCTATACATTACCATTTCCTCATAAAGTTAACATAGACGAACACGGCACTAGTAAATTAAAACCAAAATTGTATGAAAATATAAGATAAAGCTTAGGTGTCTATTGCTGGTAAACTCAGGTAAAACCGGAGCAACGACATACGGACAATTGAAAAAGATTAGATAAATTTTAAATTTCGAAAATTCTAGATTTGCATTTCACATTTCATTGGATAAGTGAAAAGAGTCGGCCAAGTGCGAGTCGGGCTCACGCACCGAGGGTTCCGTACAAACCTGTTTGATTTTGTTACAGCTTAAAAGTATTATAGTCCTGAGTATTTGATAAGAATTTCAATTTAATACCTCTACGCGTTCAAGAGGAAAAGAGTTGTAACTTTAAAAAGTAACTTTAAATAGTTACAACTCTTTTCCTCAGTTAAAGTTTTCCTCTAAAAATATATTTATTACAAGTTGTAACTAAAAGTTTTCCTTTATCTATGGTGTAATATGTTACTCGTAGCAAATTTTAAGATTCTGAGTTCACGGGAAGTACCCTGTAGGTTTTGATTCCCTTTCGAGTTTCGAAAATTTGCGGAAATTTGCTGCATAAAACGGCTGTAACTTTTGATTGCGTTGGCTTAGAGGTTTGATTTTTTACAGCACCAAGGGACCGCAGACTAGAGTATATGTTATAAGTTTCAGCTTTATACCTCTACGCGTTCCTGAGAAAAAGGCTCTTGACGGACGGACGGACAGACGGACAACAAAGTGATCCTATAAGGGTTCCGATTTTTCCTTTTGAGGTAAGGAACC
>DWIJ01000123.1:0-13971 GCA_018248315.1 Chioides albofasciatus
GCAATTAAATCGAGAGGATCAGAAAAACATCAACGTATTTTTGTGGTTGTAACAACCCTATAATGTCACCTGATTTTAATATTGTAATGTTGGTAGCATTTGTTTTGGAATGAAATCGTTTCAATATTCTGTGGTTTAAATTTTTCAAACATTTGCGATAAATTAAAAAAGTTATGAACTTTTCGTAAACTTTTAAAACTTTAAATATATCACTCTTTAAGATACTTAAAGTTAAGTGTTTGTGAATTACCTTTAATAAATTCTTACAGAAATGCATTATGTACAGAAGTATCTTGAAAATATACAAATGCCCACTTTAAATACAAAAACATGTAATGGCCCAAAAACAAATAATTTTCTATATTGCAACTACTACAGTTTTTATTCCCAAAAGGTAAGTTAAAGAAACTTAGTTATTCAATACTTAAGAATAGATTTCTTAAGTTTCAATTTTTCGTTTTGAATAAGATAAACTTTTCGTCATGTGATTTTTTTATTACAGGTGCTAATGGCGCTTTACGAAAAAAATATAAACTTCGAACCTTTAATAGTCGACATTACCAAAGGAGAACAATATTCCTCCTGGTTTTTAGAAATAAATCCTCGTGGAGAAATCCCAGTTCTGAAAGTAAACAATGAAATTATACCAGATTCGACTAGAATAATGGACTATCTAGAATTATATTTGGATGAAGGTTTTTATTATTCCTTTAAATCGTTATCTGAAGTATAATGCAGATTTAAATAATAATTATCAATATTTTATGAAGAATAAAGATATAGAGAGAGATAAAGAACATGTTTATTGGGAACTGATAAAGATGACTATTTATACTGGAACTAAAGTAATGGTAAGTTATATTTTGAAAACAAAAGCTGAGATGCCCTTTCAGCTTGGAGTCTATTTCAAGAAGGCCTGTAAATAATTCCAGCGCTGCTAAATAGTTGGCCACTGGGTACATTCGCGAGGGGAGACTATAGGAATCTTTGAGCCAATGTAGATAACTCTTTATACGTAGTTCTATCACGAGTTCTCCACCAGTCAAGTGGATTTTGTGATACAGCATTTCTTTCTTTGATGTATTGTTTTATCATTATTTTTGAGTTTTGAATTTATATCTGAACATTCACCGGTACCAGGACTTTTTTCTTCATCACTTGAATCCAGCATTATTTCAAGTTCATTTTGCAGAGTCAGTCTACAAACAATGGTAACTCGTCGGCTATGTTATAAAAAAATCCTCTTCACAAGAGTTTTATTGCGGTCACAACAAAAGAAGTTATACAGGATTTTACTTAGTAGCTAATATATGCCAATATGTCCGATCACTGAATTAAGATCTAATGCGTCCGATCACCACGATGTTGCCAGCTGAACTGCCTTCCACCACACTCTTCTACACTCACGATTTTGCTTATCGTGTAACACTACACTTTCTGGGTTCCGTCCTTATGCTAACGTAACTCCTCCCCCCATAACTGCGAAGCGCACCGAAGACTGCTGCTGCTGCTGCGCGTTGCCTTGCGATGCCAGCTGCATGTCTGCTAGCGCTGATGCTGTTGCCGATTTGCGCCGCCTCTGGAACCACCTGACTCCAATTCCAATGCCGATTGTAATAAGGATGATGTATATTATTATAGATGACCAGCTCGGCCGCGAGGAGACTGCTGGTAAGTATACAGGTTCCTTTATTTCTTTCGCCTTTTGCAGGATGTCTTCCAGGCTATCTAATGATACATCTTCTAACTTGATATTGATAGAGAAGTTACTCGGGATTGTGGACGTCTTCGGTAATGGAATGCTCTCCTGGATATTAAGGAATCTTCGGTGAGTCCTCAAAGTTCTTTCTCCTATTTTCACAGTGCATCTATTATTTACTGTGACGAGGGCTACACCCTTGGTTCGCTGGTACTGGACGTCATCTCCACATGTTGATTTTATTACTTCTTCCCTTTTTAGTATTATAATCCAACTATTGTCTCTAATTTGCTGGATTATGTCGTTTTCATAATTTGCTTTGGCGTAAGAACAATTATGGGGTTTCTCATGCTGGATAAGTTGTGCTATACAATCCTCAGAATCTTTCAAGGGTTGCCATTCTATGTGTCGGCATATGACTTCCATCTCCGTCACGTGTAAACAGTGCTCGCGGGGGTATGCGAACTCGTTGCTTCCCAAGATCAGGTATGGGTTTTTTGGAATAAGGACTGTGTCATTATTGTTTGGAATGGAATACAAATGGAGTAAGGCATAAGGTGTGTTAGTAATTAACGGTATTTCTAATATAAAATTTAGAGATTCGTTTGTGCTATATGCCTTAACTGTTATTGATTTTGTAATTTGATGAATATGCTGTAATGTCGGTGAATATGGAATGTACAAGTCAATTTCCCTTTGCACACTCGCTAACTCTTGCAGCAGATAAGTTGGATCTACAACACTAGGATGCAGTTGACCCAGGTTAGAGAATGTTATAGCATTTTCCAAGGTAAGTAAACGATCATAAATCTGTTGTAAACATGTGCCTATTTGATTATATATTGCTAATGAACGAGTTAAACTTCGCACACTATTTATTTCGTTTATTACTTCTGCTAACCTTTCCTGATTTATTTTAATTTTCTCTAATTTCTCATTATATTGTGACATAAATTCTTTCATTAATCCTATAGTTTGCTTATGCTTCTGCTCGTTTGCTAATGAAATGCTTTTTATTTCCCTTATCTCGCTTTCAAACTTTAACGCATCTTCCTGATCTAAATTTCCCGTAATTGCTTTAACTACTGAACCTAACCCATTAATTAATCCTCTCCTTTTCCTACTTGCTTGTGATCCTCCCAATCCTGTCCTTCTTGCTCCTAAATATACTAACTTAGTTTCTATACTCCCTATCAAATACTCTATTTGTTGCCTACTAACAACGTTTTCTTTCAGATTAGATATATTCTTATTTCTAAAATTAAATGTATAAAAATCTTTGCTTACTTCTATGTATATTTCACGTATCCTAGAAATGTTATACGCTACTACTAAATGATATGTGTCCAATTGGTTTTGGACCGTTGCTTCTTTTAGTACCAATACGCCGTTATGGTTGTCGATTGGTTCAACTACTGCGGTGGCTCTGGTGAGCCAGAGGGCTGCGACGCAGATGAAGGTGGCCCTGAAACATGCATGGGACGCCTTAACATTCTGAAGTGAACCCTAATTGTTTTTGAATTAACGTGTTTGCCTACTATTTCCGCAATCTGTTCCGGGTGTATTCTTACTATGGTGTATGGACCTATAAACTTTGGTTCCAATTTGTTACTGCGTGCTGTTTTAGCTACTTGCTTATAAACTACATCTCCTACTTTAAATGAAGCAACTTCTGTATTTTTATTTCTTTTATCTATTACTGCCTGCTTTTCATTAATTAATTTCGCGCTTACTAATTTATGGACGTTTTCCATAATCTGTTTATGTTTATTAACATATTCCTGGTAAAATTCTTTAGTAAAATGTAATTCTAATGGATTCCTACTATTTGTATGCCCATAAAGTAATTCAAAAGGTGTAAATCCCGTAGCCGAATGTATTGTATTGTTATATGCAATTATCGCGTATTTCATAAGGTTTGATGGGTCATCCTTATCGGTGATTCGTTGAATTCGAATCATTTCAGCTAACGTCGAGTGTAATCTTTCGACCGGTGAATTTGAATTAGGATTATATGGCGTTGTAAAATGAATATTTATGTTGTGCATAGCACATATTTCTGCTATTACGTCATTATCAAATTTTGGATCCGAATCGGTCGTGATTTTACTAGGAACTCCTATTATTGAAAATAACGTAAGTAATGCTTCGGCAATGTGAATACTAGTTGAAGCCGTAAGTGGAATGGCCTGTGCATACTTTGAGAAATTATCAATTATAGTAAGAAATGTTACACCTCCACTACTGTACAAATCCATAAACATATGTTCCATTGGTTTATGAGGTGTATCCGTAAGCGATAATGGTAATCTTAATGGATTTCTTTCATATTTAGCTTTTAAACACTTGTCACATTGATTTATAAATTTTTGAATGCATAATAACATGTTTGGCCAATGATAATTTTTATGCAATTGTTTATAAGTTTCCTGAATACCTCTATGAATGGTCTTTCCTTCATGATATTTCTTAATTAATTCTAATTGCTCATTTCTGTTTTCAACAAATGTGACTCTACTTTTACACCGTATGAGTTTAGGTCCTCGGTTACCAAATATTGATTTTACAACTTTGCTAAATGGTAAAAATAATTCTTCATTATAAAAATAGCAGTGAAATATTCGATCCGCAATAGTATGTTCTTTGAGAAATTTTATTATTTGGGGTTCTGTTTCATTAATAGGTATAAATACGTCTTTTATTACTATTTTTCCTTTCGATCTATCTTCCACACGATATTCGTTGCCGGGAGATCGCTTAATGTGAAACTGTTTTAATTGCCTATCTATTGCGTCTGGGATTTCTGGAATCTTATACATTGTTTCTTCATTATCTGTTAAATTTGGACTTGGTACCGGGCTAAATAGATCTGTTATTGGATCTATCACACGATCTACTGGAATCACTGTTGTATCTAATAACGATTCAATGTCTATATTTTCCCAATTAGTATCTACGTTTTGTGACGTGCTCGGTTGAGGGTCATTTGTGTTTTCATTTAATTGTTCTGTATCTAAAATTAAATCTATAACTTCCGCTGGAGTTTCTTCGGAATCTACTTCATTATTATAGATAATTTTAACACGCGATAAGGCATCAGCGTTTGTATTTGCTTTGCCCTTTTTATGTATAATATTATAATCGTATTCAGCTAATTTTAATCTCCATCTAGTTAATTTGGAATTTGGGTCTTTAAGAGACATGATCCACGTAAGTGGTCTATGATCTGTATATATTGTAAACTTTCTCCCGTAAAGGTATGGACGAAAGTATTTTATGGCCCAAACTATGCCTAATAATTCCTTTTCTATAGTCGAATACTTTTGCTCTGTTTCCGATAATGTTCTGGATGCAAAAGCTACAGGTTTATCCGCGCCTACAGTTCCTTGCGATAGGACTGCACCTAAAGCTACATCCGACGCATCTGTGGTTAATATGAATGGTTTTTCAAAGTCCGGATATTGTAAGATCGGGGCGTTTGTTAATACTTCTTTACATTTTTCGAACGATTCTATGAATTCAGGTGTTGTTTCGATTTTAGCGTTCTTCTTTAGACATTTCGTCATTGGTTTCGTTAACTTCGCAAAATCTTGAATGAATTTCCGATAGTATCCTACTAAACCTAAGAATGATTTTATTTCCTTTTGGGTTTTCGGTAATGGGAATTTCTGTACTGCACCTATTTTATCACTATTCGGTTTAAGACCTTCACTCGTTAGTGTATGTCCCAAAAATTGCACTTGTTTTCTTAGAAATTCCGATTTATCTAATTGAATTTTTAAATTATGGTCCCTAAACCGTTGAAAGACTTGTTCACATTTCTCCAAATGTTCTTGCAGACTAACTGAATATATAATTACGTCGTCTAGATACGTTAATACGTTGTCTATACCTCGTAACACTATATCCATCAATCTCTGAAATGTACTAGGAGCATTTTTTAAACCGAATGGCATTCTTAAAAACTCATAATGTCCACGATCTGTGCTAAAGGCTGTTTTTTCAATATCTTCCGCACTCATTTCTACCTGATGATACCCCGAAGCTAAATCAATTGTTGTAAAGTACTGCGCTCGGCCTAATTTGTCTAAAATATCATTAATATTCGGTAGAGGATATTTGTCTTCAATTGTTTTGTCATTTAAGCGTCTATAATCCACCACTAACCTCCATTTTTTCTCTCCCGATGCATCCAGCTTCTTTTGCACCAAATGGACGGGGCACGACCATGGTGACATGCTTTCCTGTATGATATTCTGACGTAGCAAATTGTCTACCTGATTCTGTATTTCTTTTTTTTGTTGTGGTGCCTGCCTATAATTACGTACAAAAATAGGGGTACTATCCGTTAAGCGGAGTTTATGTTTGACTCTATGTGTGAACGTCAAAGGAATTTCTTCGCAATAAAATAAGTCTCTATAATTAAAGCAAAGTTTCTGAATATTTCTTATTTCTTCTTTATTCATATGCTCCGTTCTTAATCTTTTTAAATTTATTTTTAACAATTGATCAATCTTTTGAGTACTTACAGAATTAATATACGCGGAATTTTCACTTTCTTGTTCGTTTAATATGTTCTGGTACGGTACTAATTTTATAGGATAACTTTTCTTTAATCTAATTTTATTTTCAGTGTTATTAATTACTGTTGTAATTAAAATTCCGTTACGCACACTAACAATTGCTGCTGGGAAAACTAACCCGATGCCTGTTGATTGTTCCGTTAACTCATAATCGCCTTCGCTATAATTACAAGATAAGCTTACAAGCTGTTCCGAGAGCGGATATATCGTGAGATAACTTTTTATGTCATCCCTAATAGGAATTGTTGCTGCCTCGGTTCTCAGTGTCATGTTCTTAATATCTATCTGCGAACCTAACGACCCAAGCAAGTCGACACCTATTAATCCTGCGAAATCATCGTCGAAGTTGAATACGAGGAACTTATGTACCTTGTTACAATTAAAAATGCGGGGCAACTGAATTAATGCAACCTTGTTATGTTTTGTAACCCCGTGAGGAGTTTTGATGTAATGAACTTCCTCCCTTATATGAGGATTCAATTTTAAATTGTCAATTAAATCAGGCCTAATAAGAGATTGCGACGCACCTGTGTCTAACAAGAATCTCCCGCCTAGTTCGCTTATATAAATATACGGCAAACGATTATAGTTATTTATATTTACAAAAACTACGTTTCGTCCTCTGGTTCGAAAAGCTGGTAAAAATTTTCATCACAAGGTTCCTCTTCCGTAGAATAGAGAACTTGTGTATCTGGTTTGTATTCCTGTTCCTGTTCTTGCTGTTCATTGCTGTTATTTTCTAACTGGAAGTTAAGCTTCCGCTGCACTGGTCTATTTGATGGGCCAGGTGCACTATTATTAATAATGCGAGGTTGGTTATATGGCACTTGAGGTGCGATAGGTCTAGGTCCTATTTGTGACATGTTACGTGCCTGGTAATTTGGCATATATGGAATAGGTTGCCTCTGGTTTGGCACTACCCTAGGAAGCACGTTCTGCCTCATCCTAGCTTCTATCTGTTTCTTTGTTTTAATTTTTAACTCCTCTTGCTTAGCCAATGCTATAGCAACCTCCAGGTCCTCTGCACCTTTCACACGCATGGTGAGAGCAACTAATGGATCCAGCTGGTCTAGCAAAACTTCAAGAGCCATTTTTTCGTAAAATGCCCTCTTATCTGGATCTGCATTTATTAACGAGTATGTAAGGTCCCTAATTTTTTCTAAGAACTCTTCGATACCCATTTTGTCCTTTTGTAAGTGCATTAGTTCCTGAACTAATTGCACTTCATCGCGAAAGTCACCAAACCGTTTTCGGAGTATCGCTTTAATATCTTCCCACGTTTTAAAATCCCCATGTTGAGATAGAGCCTCTACGGCTTTACCCGTGAGTTTATTTCTAATAAGACAAGCAATTGACACATCTTGCCTATTTTGTGTAATATCTAACACATTTTCTACACTTTTAATGTAAAATTCTAACGTTTTTTTATTCCCGTCGTATGTGGGTAATAAAATTGAAAATGTTGCGTAATCTAATGTTGTGTCACACTTTGGTTGTTCCATCGTCATTTTTAATACTATAGATAAACCTAATGCACACAAAATTCACACAATTACACAAACGAACACAATAAATTCAATATAAAACAATGTTAGTTGGAATTGAAAGGAGACTCAGGAGTAACAAAGTCTATGCTTACCCCACGAGCATTTCTGATTTAAAGATGAGTTTCAGCTGGTTGGTGATTCGGTTTCTTGTTCTTCTTCCGTTGGCCACTTGGTTCTTTTGGGATACGCGCCGCGACACACCCTATGTTTCTCACAATTTTCACACCGTATCACAGACTTTATACGTCGCGGTTGTGCCGATTATTCAAAGCACAGGAGGTCGTTATATCAGGCGGTATCCTACCGACTGCGCCAGTTTTGTCGCGGTCCAAACGAAAGAAGTTTTTAAAAAGCACAAAATTTATTTAAAGTTATACAGGATTTTACTTAGTAGCTAATATATGCTAAAATGTCCGATCACTGAACTAAGATCTAACGCGTCCGATCACCACGATGTTACCAGCTGAACTGACTTCCACCACACTCTTCCACACTCACGATTTGCTTATCGTGTAACACTACACTTTCTGGGTTCCGTTCTTATGCTAACGTAACTCGTTGCTCTAAAATATTTGATTTTTATTATGTTTTGCCAACTAGACACCCTATAATATAAGACAAGGTGTCAATTTTTCTGACGATCTTTTTATTCACTGACCTATTTATAAATACATATTGGAAATCAATCTTATGAAGCGATATCGGGGGAGAAGTGAGAACCTCAGGACATCTAAATTACCGATGAAATAATTTCATTGTTCATCATTCATTGTACACTATTTTATAGTAGGTACTTTTTGTAATTTATAACGATTTTTATGATATATTTTATAATAGAACAGATACTAGTGGCGGCAACCCTACGTATGAGATACGTGTCAGTCGGAATTGAGAGAAACGTGAGCGGTTTCCTATTTCCTACATACTAAGTTTTATTTGGAACGGATAAATTAGAATTATGTAATGTTTATGTTGTAAAGTTTTATGTTTTTTTTTTTACGATTTAAGTTAATAAGTACAATAATAACTGAGTGCCTTGGTTGCCATTATTACAATCGATACATTAGTGCCCCTTTGCTGGGCACAACATTTACATCTCAGTATCACACACGCTTATCATTCACACACTAGATATTTTTTCAAATATAACTATCAAGCAAGTAGATTACGTTGCTATTTTTATTAGTTTTTATTTGAATTGCTTATAATTAAATCATTATTAATTTGTAACAATATGACTGACAAAAGCAGTGATAGCCTAGTGGTTAAGAAACTCAGCCTCTCATTCGAGGGGTGATTAGCGCGGTGGACTATGGCCTAATCCTTCTCATTCTGAGAGAAGACCCATGCCCAGCAGTGGGACAATTATGGGTTGTTGTTGAACAATATGATTGAAACCCAAAGTCCGATAACATGTCATTGTATAGGATGTAAGTATAAGTAAACAGGTGCCTACAATTGTAGTTCTTATTTAGTTAAACTTTGGGTAAACTACCACAGTCATAGGAATAGCAAAAACAAAAATAAAATCTTCAAAATTTTGCTTGTGCATTCAATATAGATTATAACCTCTAAAATGCTATTTCACATTCAGATATTAAGGACTATAGAATTTAATGGTGAGTCTGCGAGGATCGTAAAAAGCAGCTAAAAATGCGACCGTTATCTCGACAGGTCGCCCGCACCCTATAAGGATTACTTTACTGAATGGGCGAATGGAACGATTTTCGTTTCCTAGAAATATAGTATGACTCGAAGTTACACAAAAAAATATTTTTTTCCTTTTTTAAATAAACGATTACATAGAATATTTAAGGTGGTAGAACTCTCCGTGGTTCGACTCCAGCGGCACCGCCACCACACATACATATTTCTGCCTAATAATAGCAATGTTCAGCGCTGCTGTGTTCTGGTTTGAAAGGTGCGTTAATGGAGACATGCTTTTCAGAAGCATTCCAGCTTAGTCCCCAAGGATAGAAAAGCATTTGATATCGACCTCAGGTAGGAATCTTAATCTGGGGTTAATTACAGATGTCCATGGACGGCAGTAACCACTTACCAACAGGTGTACTGCATGCTCGTTTACTACTCCTATAGTAATATAGGGGTAACTAAAAAAACTAAAACAAAAAAACTGACATTGCACCAAAGTTATTTAGAAAATAAGGAATAATAAAATTCTCCTCGACCCCTGCATGTTCAACGAGGCGATTAAAATTAATTACCTCAAGATTAACATAAGATAGTTATTGTGCGGATACAAGTGATAAGAACCGAAAAATATGTAAAAACCATGGTGAAACTTTATCTGACAAATTAATATTCTAAAGGGCTGCGCGTGTGAACAACCTTAAATTTTATCATTGTTTCATGGATGTTACATGTTATACTCATTAGTTGCGGTGGGCACTTAATCAGATTTATCACTTTATCATGCTACCTTTTTCTTAAGTGTTACGCTCTTGCCAGAGCTGTCGTGGTCATTATGTGGTCCTAGTGGCACGCCTTAAAATACACTGCCACTCGTTTCTTCTCGCCGCCTTTCTTGTGCATTCATATAGGAGCATTGACTAAATTCTATCATCCTATACATTAAAGCTTATAGACCTTTTTGTCTAACTGACTGAAGTAACAAAACTTTAGCGTATTTCGAAGTTCGTAGTCTTAAAGCTGGATTCGTCAATTAGCAGAGGTAGAGTTAAATAATATAAAATTGGATCGTCATTTCGTAAATTTGAATTCTGTAAATTTCTATTATGGATTGTATTCATGATAATATGATATACAATTGTAAAAATTTATATTCCACCTAATGTTATGATTATTAGTGTATTCTACGAGAGCCTAAACTAGCTACTAGATGAAAGTAAATTCATTAAAATTTAAATTAACCTACTTGACCTAATTATAATGTACATCGTTATAATTCACCGTCTAATCATTTTGGCACACTAATATGCATTAATTTTATTATGTTCTGGTCTTTCGGATCAAACATTGCAATCCGCTATATCCAATTTAAAACTAATTGCAGAATATTGGCGAAAAAAGAATACAATAGCACGAATTTAAAAAGTCTTAATAAAGACGGTAACTAACACGCCCATTCAGAAAACAAACACATACCTAATATTCATCAACAACCCATTAATGTCCCACCGCTGGGCACGGGTCTCCTCTCAGAATGAGAAGGATTAGGCCATAGTCCACTGCGCTGGCCAAGTGCGTGTTGGTAGACTGCACATAACTTCGAGATGTTTTTTTATAAATCTCTCAATACCTAATATTACGTGTCATAAATAACAGTTTAAGGGATGAGTAACACAAATCGTCTTGATACCCGTAACGTACAATAAAGTTATAATTAGAACAATTTACATGTCACCTACCAACGCGGACTTTATTATTACCTAGCCTTGACAATGACACATCGTAGAGTTAATTTATAGCATCGGCTAGGTTTATATAACTAAATTGTTTGTGTCGTGCGCAGTACCATTGCTAGTACCTATCTAATTAATGGTTATATAATCTGGACAATATTTATAGAGGACTTGTAGGTAAGATTCTACAGAATTTTCCTTATTTATAATTGTGAGAATATACCTATACGTCATAAAAGTATTTGCGATCAAAGTATATAATTAAACTGATGTGACAAACCACTGAAGCATTTCAGTTTCTTATTATTTATATATGAGGTTGGTTATAGATGTTCATAGGCTGCAGTGGTCACTCATTAGACGGCAGTTATCAGGTTATCAACACTTAAAATGAAGCTAAAACAGTAAGTCTACTATAACCTTTATTGAAAGCTAACTTTATCAGAAGAAACTATCCCGTAAACCTGCTGTTAATTATTCGAGTTAACTTACATTATTATTTAACTGTAGGTAATAAAAAAATTAAACAATCAGTAAAAATATTCGTCAAATAATAAGGAAAATATTGCATACATAAAATCCTAGAAAACTACCTAGAACTGTTCATAACAAGCGTAATAGATGATTTAACTGTTCCTTATTTATTTCTTTTTCAAAATCCGACAATAATCTCGTGTGTCCCGTTTCGTAAAGATCATTCTTTGTTCGAGAAAACGCTTCATTGCATGCATTCATGAATCTGTTAACGGGCTGACCTTTGGCGACCACAAAAAATATCCGATCCCGAACATGACCGCCACATGCGGTGCTTTTGTTATGTGTTGAAATGATCGAATGAAAAAAGTAAACTAGAATATAATTATGTTCAAATATAACAATACAGATAATTTAAAAGAAGTACATAGGGATGTATGAGTATGTAGAAAATCATTATCACTTGCTATAAGGGTGAAGAAAAAGGCTGAGAGTTCTTTAAACAAAATTTAAAAAAATACTCAAGGTTGCGGAAAATCTACAAATGTAAACCACACCAGCACGATGGATACTAGCTAATGTCTTTAACGCCTATCACCGTGAGGGGAGACCCATGCCCAGCAGTAGGAGAGTCGTAGGTTGACAAAGACATAGGAAGAAATGATAAATAATATTATCATAATCAATCGAATCATTGCAAATCAGCAATGAAAATAGATAACATAACCGTAGATAACGTAACCTTATAGGCGGTGTGTTGGAGTACGCTTAAGACCTCCCTAGTTGTGGGGAAGGATACGACATAGCAGCCATGTCCTTAAAGCATCTTTCTTTCAGGATTAATTTATGTAATACACAGCACGACGTCTACGTCACTCTTCCCCAAATTTCATGCCACTCCTATACAGAAAGATTCTTAAAGCATAATCTATATACAAGAATAACGTTTATTAATGAGACAAGTAAAAGACGCGATAAAAAATTTGGAGGGTCTGGTCGACATTCGGACGCGCTTTGTTTAAATAAAACCATGAATAGCATATGATAACAATCGTGTAAAATTTATCACAAATGTCGTAATTATACTTTTTATTCATTATCTTTTATGACTAAGAAATATTTCATTCTCAACGCTTTTATTGAATAAAAAAGCTATTTAAATTTTAAAAAATGTTCAATATTATTTCAAAACTTACAAACTATAAAATTAAAGGTGAGAGTGGTGATCAAAGTATGGAACTAATGGACTCTTTGTTTAAAGTTAGGCGACACAATTTCACAAAGCATTTCGAAGAGTTGACAATGAAAATTTTGAGATTAAGATTTAATACTTTAATTGTAATATTCCGATCGAGTCAAGGACAAAATAAGTGTTACTAAAATTTAACAACCGCAATAGATTGGCAATCGTGTTGCAGGCACGATAATAGACGGAACGTTTAAATATACTTTCTTGGATTTCAATGTGACGAGAGGGAGTTCCCTCATTTAACAGCAAAAGAGCGATCATTGTTTTTCAAGCACGCTACAACACACTAGATTTACTATTATGTGCGTATGTGCTATTTGGAATTAAAAATAATCACCTGGCGTTACCTGAAAATCCTTTTGAAATAATTTATAATGAATAAAATATTTTTTTGTTGCATTTGACTTTAAAATGTGAACTCCATTTAGCGACAGGTCGGATAACCTTTTTCGACCATTATGATTTTGTTAAACGATTTTGAGCCGATAAATAAGTAGACACTCACAATCAATATACAATGTAACGAATCGATGATAACGCGGTGTAAAAAGCGGTTTTGAAAATACCCGTTGTCTTTCTTAATTTCTAACAATTACAAGAAATAAAAGCAATTAGTTGTTCTAACACAACTCGAAATTTGTTTGTTAAAGAGCATCAGTGCGTGTTTATTTGTTTAAGAATTTTTGAAAACCGTTAATTTATTTAATAGCGTGATAAAATCACAGTGGAACAATGGAATACAATAACAAAAATATTTAATGGGTATCAAATCTGTTTACCGTTCAAAACTTTGTTCATTTTTAGTTAACACTCGGAATAATTTTATCAGAGTAATAATAAAAATGTCGATAACATTATTTTTTAGACCTTAGCTTTAAATTTGTTCCTTTGATGTAGTGTTTTGACGACATTTCTTTTATGTAGTAAAGGTTAAAATTAAAATTTACCGTTTTCTCCGCCCTAATATACTTAGAAACCGCGAAAGCGCTCTACAAATTATACAAAGATAATTAAACTAATAATAGACCCGAGAAAG